>APFE031018085.1:18129-46103 GCA_000404065.3 Pinus taeda
ACATATTTTTTACACTTTTGAGCATAATAGAGAGGCCCAAGCCATTGGAAGTTGGACCAAGGAGACGTAGCCCAGGAGGGGTGAAATCCTTTATCATGTGCTTGTTGTAATGTGTTTTTAATGATGTTTTGTACATGTTTATGCTACTGTTAATTTTCTGATTTATGTTAAATTTATCATAAAATTAACATAAGACTCTTCATTTCACTTGCAAAAATTGATGAATCCTTTAGTAAAGATATCTTTCATCAACATGAAAATAAATATCATTTATTCAAAAATGAAGTAAAATATATTTGAGATCTCACAGCAAGAAAACAAATCCTTTGCTTGTAAATGCATGGTAGATGAAAAGACTGGTGAATTCGAGTAAGAATTTCATGCTTCTCATGATAAAATCTAAAAATGATATTGATAATGAAGCTTTTAAAGGTTGTGATTTGAATTTGAAATCTAAATTGGTTGATGTAGTTAACCATTATCATGAAATGTTACAGGAACCAAAGGGATTACCCCCCAAGGGAGGAATCCAACACATGATATAGTTGCACTAGGATTGTACTCTTCATAACATTAGCATGTACAAGATGTCAGTGATGGAAAGCACATAAATTAAGATGTGAATCAAAGATTTGTTGAATAAAGGGATCATCAGACCATATTTCTCGCCTTGTGGTTCACAAGAAGGATGAACATGGCACATGTGTGTGGACTTTCGTGCATTAAACAAAATTATGGTAAAGAACCATTACCCACTACCTCAAATAGATGATTTACTGGATCAATTGAAAGATGCAAAGTATTTTACTAAGATGGAGTTAAGAAGTGGCTACCATCAAATTAGAATAGTTGAAGTAGATATTTGGAAGACAACATTCAAAAGAAAAGAGGGTTTGCTTGAATGGCTAGTTATGTTGTTTGATTTATGTAATGCTCTTACTACATTCATGCGTGTGATGAATGACGTGTTGAGGCCATTTCTTGATGATTTTTTCATAGTCTATTTAGATGACATATTAATTTTTAGTAAATCCTTTGTTGAACATGTCATGCATGTAAGAAAAGTACTTGATGTCTTGAAAAATGAACAATTGTATCTTAAGATGTCAAAGTGTGAGTTTGGAAAGATTTTTTTTGTTTACTTGGGTCATATTGTTGGAGGACCTGAGTTAAAAATATATCTCTCCAAGGTTGATGTCATTGTTAATTAGACAAGGACCAAGATAGTTATAGAGGTAAGAGTTTTTCTGGGAGCAACCCAATATTGGAGGAAATTTATTGCTAATTTTTCTCTTATAGAAGCTCCTTTACATGCGTTGACCAATGTGAAAAAGGTTTTTCAATGGGGAGGAAAACAACAAAATTCCTTTGATGCGTTGAAGAAAAATATCGGTATAGCTCTTGTACTTGTACTTCCAGACTTGAGATGGTCATTTGTGATCCAGACAGATGCTAGTGACTATGCTATGGGTGTAGTCCTAATGCAGCATGGTAAGCCTATCTGCTTTCATTTGAAAATTTTTAATGGTGCATTGATTAACTATGCTACACATGACAAGGAATAGTATGCATTGGTGCAAAGTGTGAAAAAAATGGAAACACTATGTGATGGGTAAGGAAACAATCATTCACATTGATCATCAACCATTGTAATACTTGCAATCTCAATCAAAGTTTCACCAATCAAGGAAATTTTGATGAATGGGTTTTCTTCAAAAATTCCACTCGGTAATTAGGTATAAGAAAGGTATCTACAATAAAGTTGTTGATATGCTTTCTAGGCCGATTGTTATTGAAACTACTTTATTCAAGCATAATTATGTTTTACATGAAAGTTATATTGAGAAATATGCATTAGATAATGACTTTAAAGATGTTAATGCAAGCTTGAATCGAGGTAACCAAGTAGAGGAATTGGATTATCATTTGCATGATAACATGTTGTACCATCTTGAAAAGCTTTTTATTCCGCAGGAAGAAAGAGTTAACATCATAAAAGAGGCACATACTTCTCTTATTGTTGGTCATTTTGGTGTAAGTAAGATGGTGGCACATATATAAAGGTATTGTTATTTGCCTCGTATACTTGAAAGTGTGTCTTGTTTTATTAAAGGATGTTCATTATGGTCAATCAGTAAGCCTAGTAATAGGAAGTTAGGATTGTACGCACCACTTCTGGTTCCTTCACGACCATGGGAGAGTGTTTCTATTGATTTTCTAGGAGGCCTTCCATTGTCGAAAACTGGTCATGATTATTTGTATGTAGTTGTGGATAAGTTCAGTAAAATGTGTATTTTGATGCCATGTAAAAGGAAATTTACAGCTAAATAAACTGATCAGTTATTCCTTCAGAATGTTTGGGTACATTTTGGATTTCCCACATCCATTGTCAGTGATTGAGGGAAATTTTGGTAAAACGTGTTGGGATTCATGGACACAAAACTGAAAAAGAGTACAACCTTTCATCCACAAACAAATGGTCAAACAGAGGTAATGAACATAACAATGATACATCTTCTGTGTTTGTAACAAGCATCCTAAGTTGTGGGATGAGCAGTTGCACTATGTTCAACATGCTTACAATCGAGCCAATCACTCTTCCACTCAAACTTCGTCATTTGAGGCATGCATGGGATACTTGACTAAATATCCTTTGGATTCTATTTTTGGCAAAGATGTTGCTATTGAAGGTCATAGAGACATAGATAAATCAAGAAAGTTCATTGAAAAAATATAATTAGTGCACCAAAAGGTTCAATAACAGCTTGAGAAAAGCCAAGGAAAGTACAAAGCAAGGCATGACAAGCATCGTCAAGATCACAAGTTCTAAGTTGGTGATGAATTTTGGCTTTACATTAACAAAGAGAGGCTCCAAGGAGAAGGTAAACAACGAAAACAATTAGATATGGTCCATTCAGAATTTTGGAAAATATTGGTAACAATGCGTTCAGGTTGGATTTGCATTCATATATGAAAATTTATGTTGTTGTTAATATTGAGAATTTAAGGTTTTATGAGACTCCTTTGATTGGATATCAAGGAGAGAATGTTCAAATTCCATCCATTGAAGAATTTTCTCCAGAATTCATTAATGTGCTTTAGCAAGAGACTATACTGGATATAAAGACAAGGACATTAAAAAGGGGAAGTATTGATTATCTTTGAGTGGGGATCGAAGGCACAATTCCTTCAAAAGCCAAATGGAGTGAAATTGGAAATGTGAGGGAACTATACCCTCACTTTCTTAACAATTGAGAGTGATCCTTTTTGGGTCCAAATGACTTCTAGTGGGGAGGAGTGATCAGGTGCTCAAAATTATGCTCAAAAATCAAAGTGTCATAATTTTGTTTAACTTAGCTTCAGATTGAAGAGCTCATCATTCTAATTCCAATAGTGTGAACGACACTGAAATCTGAGCTCATATGTAGAAGTTATATCAAGTCAAAGTTCAGGTTTGACTTGCTTACATGGAAGGATTGGATGACGTGGCAAGGTCCTTTAGTGAATCAGGAGGCACCAAGTGGCAAGCCATTATGGCCCCTGTATGTCACAAATTGCATATCACAGGTGGGTCGTGTTAAATAATTGGCCCCATGAAAGGTCAGGGTTGCGATGTGATAAATTGCAATCGCACTTCACAACAGGTGGAAAGGTGTTAAAGGATCAACCCCAGAGGTGTGATGCTATGGATCACAATCGCAAATCAGTGAAGGGAAGACAATTATAGTAATAACCTCCCAGCATACCCGTGTTGCGATGTGATGGATCGTAGATCGCAATCGCACACAAGTCCCACATTATGATTACCGTTGATACTCTGCCAAATTGTGATAAGTTCCAAATGCTATGCGACCTTAGATACCAGTTTATAATTTCATCGGCCTGCCACATCACCTGCCGCGTACACAAAACTTAAGCCTGCCATTCCTCGCCAATTACGTTTTGTGATAAGACTCAACCGACATATTATGTCCCACCACGCAGTGAAATTTTCACCCAGTTGGCATATTTTGGGGCTGATTTGTAGGATCATGTTGGAAATGGGGCAATTTGTGGAGAAAATAGTGGGAAAACTAGGAAAAGTCATAACTGCTTCAGTTTTCCACCAAATTGACTGAAACAAGAGGCTAGATAGCCATTTTTGAGTATTCTGAATTGAGGGGAGCGGGTTTCATAAACATTTGAGCATTGTAAACATAGTTTTTTACACTTTTGAGCACAGTAAAGAGGCTCAAGCTATTGCAAGCTGAACCAAGGAGATGTAGCCTAGGAGAGGTGAACTCCTTTATCACGTGTTTGTTGTAATGTGTTTTTGATGATGTTCTATACATGTTTATGCTATTGTCCAGATTCTAATTTATGTTAAATTGCTCATAAAATTAACATAAAACTCTTCATTTCACTTGTAAAAACTGATGAATCCTTAACCAAAATGAAAGAATTTTGTTTATAATATAAGGAAGATCTTAGTGTTGCTAACTAATATTCTAAATTAGATCACTGGTTGACCATGATTATCATATTGAGAAAATGTTTGTCTTAATGCAACATTGGATCATGGTTGAGACAATGAGTGATTTCCATATTGAGAAAATTATTATCATAATAAGATGTTGGAACATGGTTGACCATGATTGATCCAGAGATAAAAGGAAGGCTGAAAATTGAAAGTTCTCAAAATCTCCCATTATAGGCATCAAGTCGTACTGTTCATCATCCTAATTCCAAAGATGCTTAAATAGCCCAATCTAGTGTCATATGAAGTTATGGCATTTTGAAGTTTTTGACCAATAACTAAAAAGTCAACAACAGGGTTGACTGGGATACTAACTCGGTAGTCTGTATAGCTGAGATGATCAGTTCACTATGTAGGGTACGGTCGCTGGTGGACAAGTCTAGTCTTGACACGTGGCATCACCGTATAGGTGTAGGTGGTTTATTTTCATTGGTTCATTGGTTGTGAGGTGGACCAATTATGAGGCAACAAATGGCCCAATGAGAGGGAACCACGTAGTGCCTCGTGGTTGGCCAAATTTTTTATATCAAGCCCAAGGGCATCAGTAGGCTTTGGCCCCTAGACCTTTGGCAGACCAAGCTGTGACCTTACTTTCATGCCACTACGTTGGTTCTTAACCATATAGATCACTGGTTCTATTTCAAGTCGAATGATTTGCAATTTGGGAGGAGGCACTGGGGCACATGGCCCCAGCCCTAGTCACATTACAAACCATATGACCATGACAGAATAAAAGTGGGGTTGGGGTAGTTAGGACCTATCCTCAGGTCTTGTGCATCACCTATGTGACCACCATTGGAGTAGAGCAATCGAGAGCTTTGGCGAGAGGGGCGAGGAAACTCACCTTGGCCCAAATTACATCAGTTCCCATACAACCTATGACATGACAAAGGGATCAAATCGAGTGGAACCTGGCCCATGGTCCCATGATTTTTATGTTACCACGAACCTAGGCGAGTGGAGACAAACTCAGCCAGGGCGGGCAGTTGTCCCCGACCCCCGACCACATGGGCACCATGTGACCTATTTTTGTGCTTAAGTGGGTAATGTCACAATTTAGTGAAGTGATAAATTGCACCTTTTTTTGGGAATCTCACCAATCTTGAGTGAAATTGTTTCTCGACAGACTATGTAAAGGGAAATATTATAGCAAGTTTTACCAATTTGGAGGATAGATAACAAATCTTGGCTTGGAGAAGCATAACTTGCTCAATTGCTATCATTTTTGAGCTCAAGAAGAGCCTAGATAAGGGTTTTTGAGTGTCTTGAACTCAATTGCAACCTCATATTTATGATTTGAGCATGTTATAATTGAATTTTTGCAGAATCAAATCTTTTAGTGATATAGGTAAAGAAAATTTTGAGGCAGTATAGAGGCATATTTGAGAATGGAGAGAGCCTATTTAGAGGTTTTCCAGCCTTCCAATTTCATCTGCAACAACTGTTACTTTTGTAGAGGATCTCTTTTCAGTCTTTTCTCAATGTGTTTAGGAGAAAACCAATTTTCAACTCTTAATTGTGAAGGATTTGCATGTTTATGCTTTTGATTTTAGGTGGAGTACATGGACCTATTGTAGAAGCGTCCTTTTTATGTTGATATTTTCGTGACTTACTATAGGGAGTCATTTTTCCGAGTGATAATTATTTGTAGGAGAAACAAACAACTCTTGTGTCAAAAAGTTGTAATGTACTCATTTTCTTTTGAAATCAATATAGTGGCCTAGCTATTTGAGAAGGCTCAAAGACATATCCTAAGAGGGGTGAATTTCATGATCCAATGTTGGTTTTTTCTCTTCATGTTTATCATCTTGAGTTGCGTGTGAATTTGATTCTCTTTTAAGTTCATCTGAAAACTTACCTGATCATCCTTGAAGTTATTGTGAAAATAATTTCACGTTTAAATACCCATTTTTTTAACTTTCAAAGTGTCAGAGGACGATCTATTTTTTATATGAGTAGCTTTCCTCCAATATCATATTAGGTGGTATTAGAGTAGGTTCTAACCATGTTACAAGTATGGGAAAGAAACTGAAGCTTAAAAGACACAAAGAGTTGGAGGAGATCAATCTATATCTTCGAATGGAGAATGTTGAGCTGAGGATATTTCTTGAAGCTGTAGAGGAGGAGAAAAGGAAAATGCACTTATAGTTATGTAGTGGAGGAACAAACAGGTGAGAGTTCCATCCCAAAAGAAGCAAAGAATACCTCCAAGATGAAACCAATTTGTCCGCATGGTTCGTACACATGATATGGAGCCTATGTTGAGAATGATGCTTGCAAATTTTGTTAACATTTGAAATATCACCCATATGTGTCCACTGGTAAAAGTAGTCGGATAGAGTTATCATCCACTTCATCATCAACATATGAAATATAAAATATGGGTGATAGCCCAAAGGAGGTAATTAGTGTTTCTAGTTCTACTCCTTCAGCTAATGTTGATAACACATATTTTGTAGCTTTTGAACAAACATACCAAAGGCATTGGTATGAAGCTTTTAACTTGGATGGATTATTACTGAAGAGGCCTCACAGCCAATGGCCAAGATATTACTAATCCTATCAAGGTGAAGGAATGCCCATGATTTGAAGGATTGGGTTATGGCGATGAAGAAATAGGAGTGTTCTCTAAAATTGTTGAGGCAAAGAAATCATAAAGTGATGATATGTCACACTGTGATAGTGGTGATAATGAAAAATTGTATCCAAAGAGAGATGAAAATTCTAAGGGACATGCAAAGTCTAGTTTTTCTTGTCAAAGTCACAACCCAAAGAACAGGTATAAGTGTCCTGGGAATTCTAGAAATGTTGGTGATTTTGATTGTTTATGGGAAATGTTTCCTTACACATTTTGTGATGCATTTGACCATTTTGTGGTTGAGTGTGAGAAAAATAAGGAGATTGTAAAGAAAATGAATCAAATCCTTGGGACAAGGCATGAGGAACCTCTCTCAACTATGAAGACTTCCTTGTCGATGGGAAAGCATAAGAATTTTTGTACCTATTGTAGCAGGAATGGGAACCATATTGAAAAGTGTTGGAAACTCCATTCGAAACTTCATCCCAAGAAGGACAAAGAGATCACACGATCCCTTGCGAGCAAAGTGATAGGTGGCAAAGTGGAAACTGACGTGGTTCCTAAAGTAGCCTTTGAAGTAGAGTGGGTGCAGAAAGAGAATCCATAAGCCTTGTTAGGTAAAGAATGGGTAAACTATTTTGTATAGTGTTCTTGCTTTGTAAAATTGTAATTACTTGTTTTATATTCCCATTTGGGTACTTTGTAAAGTGAAGTCATGTACAATCACTTATCTGCAACAAGTGTGTTTTCTTTGGAACATTATGTTACCTTGGATTGATGATGAGTCAACTTGAATGGGACTTTTGGGATGAGCATTTGTATTTCATCCAATATGTCTACAGTTGTGTCAAGCACTCACCTATACAAGTATTTTGATATGTGAAGCTTGTTTGTGAATTTGGTCTTTGGTAAAGTTTGTGCAACATATGACCATAACAATGTGGAAAATATCAAGCATGTCATTGTAAAAGTGTAGCTTGAGGACAATAAAGCAAAGTGTAAATCAATGCATGGCAAGCATTGAGTTGCTTCTGATTTCTAGGTGGAAGATCAAGTTTATCTTCAACAAAGAGAGAATTCAAGGATAAGTTTTTTTGAGCCTAAGAAATATGGTTTTGGAGAGAATGTTCAGATTCTATCCATGGCATATTTTATTCCTACATTTTTAAGAAATTGCAACAAGCCAAAATTCTTGACAAGAAGATAAGGACTTCATGTAGAGGTAAGGTGGAGTACCTTGATTGGAGCTCGAAGGCACCAATTCACACAAAACAAGAAGGATTGAGATCAGGAAATTTAATTAGATTTTTCCTCACTTATTTAATGAGTGAAGATAGACTTTTGGAGGTCCAAAAGTTCCTAGTGGGGAGGTATGATCTAGAGATCAAAAATGGTCTAGAAAAAGAAAGTGCTTGTAATATCCTGAAACCAACATCCATTCATAGTTTTCATACTCTTTATTACAATGATTCTTGAATCAAATCAATCTGACATCGTATGAAGTTATTTCATTTTGAAGCTTTTGACAAACAACTAAAAATTCAACAACAAGGTTGATTGGGTTACTTATTGGGCAGTCTGTACAACTGATGTCATCAACTAACTATGTAGGTTATGATTGGTAGTGGACCAATCTGGTGTTGACATGTTGCATCATCGTACAGGTGCAGTTGGTGTATTTTCATTGGTTCATAGGTTGTGAGGTGGACAAATTATGAGGTGCCACATGGTCCAATGAGAGGACACCACATGGTGCCCTATGGTTAGCCAAAATTTTTATATTCGGCCCAAGGGTTTCGCCAGGGTTTGACCCCTAGACCTCTGGAAAACCAACCTCCTACCTTACTGTCACGCCACCACGTTTATTCTTGACGCAAGGCTAATACCTCGCTATACCCACAATATGCATATAATATGCATATTCTCTTTCTATCGAGAATTCCTATGACCACCTTAGTCAAACCTTCATAAGCTAAGGTTAAAGTCCTTCATTTAATCTTCAAGCAGAAACATTTCATTATACTTCCCATAGTCTAACCTTTCATTAGTCTCCCTCTCGAAAATTTATAACTTAACTCTTCATTAAACTCAACCCAATCCTTAATCCATCACATATATAACCCTAGTTAATCCTTTCTTAACCCTTATAACTCAATAGAGTATACCTTCAGAGCTTTCGACTTGTGATATGCGATAGCCTTCCCCACCGTTGATTTCTTCCACCCAGATCAACAACTATCATACTATCGCATTAAGTCATTACATTCATTTGTCTCATCTCACATGTGATATGCGATCACAATGAGACTTCAAATAAATTAAATCCATGCCTATAAAGTTTTGGGTCCACCTTCTCCACAAATATTTAATGCGATCTTTCTCCACCATTGATCTCCATCTCGATCTGACAACTATACTTCTTCCTGATCAACAAATCAAACCAACGCTTTATAACCATTGATCAAGATCCGCTTGATATGATGGTCCAAAGTGATGTCAGGGGGACTACTCATGCGAGGTTTAACACCCTTTCAGACCCAATAGCAATTATAAATTCTTAAAATATAAAATTTTGGGTTCACCCTTATGGTTAATGCCTGATTCACTTACAACCCGATATCCATTGGATGATGAGGCCTTTAAATCATATGGTCCAGATCGATTCTCATCTTTCTCGTTTTGCCAGTACTTAGATTGAATCTCCACCATCCATTTCTTAGCTCTATATTATGACTTAATCTTAGCCTCTCATCACAAACAAATCTCATCCATTGATCTTCTAGATCCAATGACTAATGTGCATCAACACTTCCATTCTTCACTCTTCTCTTCACTTGGGTTTTTATGCCAATTCTTTAATGTTTTTCATGCTTTTTCTTCTTCGAGATTCTAGCCCTTCATTGTTCTTTCACAGCTTCTCTCCTTAATTTAACTCCATTCATACCTTTATGCTCCTCCCCCTTCACCGTAGCACTAAAATCTTTCTTTTGTACTGTCAATGTGTGTACAGAGCCGAAACACAAACTCTATGGTTCTCTCCTTGAACCATTCATTGACTAACAATTCTACCCAACACTCCTTTTGCTGGAATTGTTATCTCTAAGACAACTCTACCCACAATCACAATTGTGGAGCTGCCTCAAAAACTTCTACCCAACCATAGTTGGAAGTTTTTCTAGTATGCTTCTCTGTATTTCACCTCTATTCTGCACGTGCAACATAAGTTACACAAAAACACTCTAGCCACACACAGATTATAATTCAATTACATAGTACACATTATACAAACTTTGAATGAAATTCTTTGTATTAATAAATGAGTATTTACACAAGAGTCTCTCTCTAGCCTGATCTTCTTGTCAGTCGCCTTTCGTCTCCTGCCCATAGGCTTACAATCCGACTCTTGGACTCACTAGCTACTCTCTAGCTACTTCTCTAACTATTGACTGACTAACTCATTCTTGCCTTTTAGGCTTACTGTTATACAAAAAGGTTCTATTGAACTAATTCTAGTTCATATCCTTAATCTACTAAACTAACTCCTCAATATTCTCTAAGTCCATTTTTAAGTCCTACTTATCCCTAAGAGTCCTCTCTAGCTCCTCAAATCATGAAACCACATTCTAGTCCACGACTTTCAATTGATTTCTAACTCTCTCAACATCATTAATCACTCATGTTATCCTTCATTAGAGAGAATTTACAAATATCCTCACACCTATCTAATTAACCACTCAAAACATTAATAATTACATACATAGGAATCCAACTTCCTTGAAAATAAAAGACCCCCTATGTCTACTACAATAAAATGATAATTTTGAGCTAATTCTCCTGCATCAGACTCCCAAAGTAGAAAATATTCATGATCTGCTGATCATGTGTCCTCATGTGTTGATAGAAAACCTCCAAGGTCCGAAACTTTGGTTCGTAGTTGTCTGAATCCTTTTCACCTTTGTTGTTGTTGTATTCCACCTATCTTCTATTTCATCTTCCTCTCCTTGTCAATCAATTTCAAGTTCTAATTGATCATTCTTCATGCAGCTATCAACCTCCTCCATATGGAATGCTTCATCATTAACTTCTATAACTCTTCAATCTCCATATCTAGCATATCTTTGGGCTGGTCCATATTCTGCCATTCATTGTTACCTCTTTCTCTCTACCTCAGGTTGTTTCTGTTGTCCACTAACTCTTCAAACTATTGTTTATTATCTTCTCTTCGAAGTTTTCATATTCTTACTGCCACCCTTGCATACCTACCCTCTTTCATGATTATCTCTTTCTGCATTGAATCCTGACTTTTCAGCGTTCTCTCTGGTAATCTAACATCTCTGATTCATGGATAAAATACTTCCACAAAATCTTCTTCTTTAATTTTTATTTCGATGCTCATATGTGCCAAATTTTCTCCAGCATCTACAACTAAACCTACACTCAAAAAACAATTATTAAAATAGAAAACATAAGGCCTCGGTGCCTCTTCTTCCTTTGGCAACACATTAGTATGTTGCTATGTTTTCTCCTCCTCTATAAGCATATCAGTTTGCTGATTTGAATTCTCAAAAGAATTCATGAGACTATCAGCTAGTCTCTCCTCCATATCATCTTCTTCAATGATATCTCTCTGCTCTAGCTCACGGTAATGAACTCCTTCTGTAATGTCAATTTTCTAAACTTCGATTACCATCCCTTTCTCCTTATGATTGTCATTCATGACAATTTCTTTGTCTTTTTCCAACAATCTATCCTGAGTATATATCCTCTACTTTTCCAACTCCCTTCTTTGTTGGAGTCTTTCTTGCTCTCTTACATCTCCATTGTAATCTTGATCAAGTTATTTCTTCCTCACTGGTGCTTTCAGCCATTTCTCTAGTAGTTCCAATTTTGTCTCCCATTAACTAATCCTTTGATGAGAGTTTAGTCCTTCTTCTTCAATACATTTTGCCTTGTTGTCCCTTTGTAACTCTTCTTCCAGAGCTATCCTTGTCTCATGATCTACAGTAATATTCTCCTACATTTGTTCTTCATAAAAAACATTAATCAAATTCATTAGACTACCTCTCTGAGACAATATTCCTTCATTCTTCATCAAAATAAGTTCCTGATCCTCCAAAGACTCATCCATAGACTCTTTCTTCTGTATCTAGTCAATTTATTCTTCTTCTAAGAAGTTTTCTTTGTCACCTTTTACTTCTATATCTTCATCTATTATGAAGATATATTCAAAAGGTTGCTCTTCTTCTACAATACTTGCAATCATACACAAACTATCAATTTCAAAAACATAAGACCTTGTGGTCTCACTTGATGCTTCAGTCATCATGTCTCCTTGCTGTTTTGAATCTTTTCTATGATTCATAAGATCTTCCATAGATCTCCAGTCTTCATCTTCACCTAGAATTTCACCCTGTTCTGGTTTACAAATGGATTCTTCCATTTCCAACTAAGTTTCTCTAAGTTCTTCCACCAGGCTCTTCACTTGCTTTAGTTGTAGTCTTCTTTGTAACATAGACCACTTCATTATATTTTTTCTCAAGGCCCAACATTATCTTTGGCTTTCCTCCAGTATCCTTCTTAATGCATCGAGTTGTTCTTCCAACTCTGCAATCTCCTTGTCACATTTCTCTTGACTCATCCTCTTGCCATTTACCTTGCCATCTTCCTTCTTCACTTTTCTTCTGTTGTGGTCTTCTTTAGAACCTCTGTTACCTCTGTTATGACTATCAATTGTCATCTTATTCTCCATGTTCATCAGCTCCTCACTCATTTACTATGAGGTACATTAAAGCCTCTGTAATAGCAAGTCCTCCTTGTTTCCACTTACCTCACCAAGCTTTCCTCTATTCTTGGTCTTTTGGCAAGCACTTGGTTCTCTATTCTCTAGAACCTCTTTCAACACTTCTCTCTAATCTTTCTAGGCTTCAACTCATCTACCTCTTATAAGAACACAAGTGTCCTCTTTTACTTCAATCACAAACGAAGTACTAGGTTCTGACCATCTCTTCTTTCACTTAGAAAATCTTACTAGCTTTCATCATCCTTCAGCAATTCTACACACATCCTTTGTAGAGTTACCTTTGTGAGTTGAAACACTACCTCTACAGTAACAAGTCTCCTTCTTGCTACATATGCCTTACTACGCTTCTCTCTTCTGAACTCAGTATTTTAGCATTTCTCTAGTTCCTTCCTCTGGAACCAATTGAGCACTCCTTGCTCTAGGTTGTTACAATCTTCTCACCTTCCTTTGTTGTCACCTACATATCAATGTTATTTAAACCAAAGATCATTTCCAAGCTTTCAAAAGCTTTCTTCTCAGTTTCCTTTTGAGAATACTCTTATCATCTATGTCCAACCTTCAATTGGATTCTTCAGGTTCACTGCCACTGCATGGATTCACAAGCAATCTCCATCCATTCTTCAAATTTGAGTGAATCTCCACTTTCCTCAAGGAACAAACATCACTGTGTTTTCCTTATGCTTTTGCAATCTCTTCTTAAGAGTATCACTTACTCTCATCTTATCTTATGTATTCTACTTATCAGATTCAAATAACCTGATCTCCTCTTTCTTTTGTCATCACACTTGTATTCTACACAATTCTACTTTAATAAAAAAGGCTTTAACTAGCTCTAATACCACAAATGATGCAGGGCTAATACCCCGCTATACCCACAGTATGCATATAGTATGCATATTCTCTTTCTACTGGGAATTCCTATGACCACAATGGTCAAACCTTCATAAGCTAAGGTTAAGGTCCTTCATTTAATCTTCAAGCGAAAACATTTCATTAGGCTTCCCATAGTCTAACCCTTCCTTAGTATCCCTATCAGAACTTTATAACTTAACTCTTCATTAAACTCAACCCAATCCTTAATCCCTCACATCTATGACCCTGGTTAATCCTTTCTCAACCCTTATAACTCAATAGAGTATACCTTTGGAGCTTTTGACTTGCGATATGTGACAACCTTCCCCACTATTGATTTCTTTCACCCAGATCAATGGCTATCGCACTATCGCATCAAATCATTACGCGCCTTCATCACCCTTCGCATGCAATATGTGATCAAAACCAAACTTCAAATAAATTAAAGTCGTGCCTATAACTTTTTGGGTCTACCTTCTCGACAAATCTTTAATGATATTTCTGCACCATCGGTCTCCATATCAATCTGGTGGTTGTACTTCTTCCTAATCAACAAATCAAATCGATGCTTTATAATTGTTGATCACAATCCACTTCATCTGATGGTCCACAACAATGTCAGGTGGACTACTTACGTGAGTTTTAACACCTTTTCAAACCCGATTGGAATTATAAACTCTCAACCTATAAAATTCTGGGTCCACCCTTACAGTTAACGCCCAATCAACTTACGGCTTGATATCCATTGGATGACGAGGCCTTTAAATCCTATAGTCCAGATCAATTCTCATCTTTCTCCTTCTGCTAGTACTTAGATTGAATCTCCACCATCCATTTATTAGCTCTATCTTATGACTTAATCCTGGCTACTCATCACGAACAAACATCATTCATTCATCTTCTAGATCCAATGGTTGTTGTGCATCAACGCTTCTATTCTTCACTCTTCTCTTCACTTGGGTTTCTACGCCAATTATTTAATGTTTTCGATGCTTTCACTTCTTCAAGATTCTGGCCCTCTGTTGTTCCGTCACAACTTCTCTCCTTAATTTAACTCCATTCAGACCTTTATGCTCCTCCCCCTTCACTGTAGCACTAAAATCTTTCTTCTCTATTGTCAATGTGTGTACATAGCCAAAACACAAGCTCTATTGTTCTCTCCTTGAACCATTCGCTGACTAAAAATTCTACCCAACACTTCTTTTGCTAGAATTGTTATCTCTATGACAACCCTACCCACAATCGCAACTACGGAGCTGCCTCAACAACTTCTACCCAGCCACATCTGGAAGTTGTTCTATTACACTTCTCTGTATTTCGCCTTCGTTCTGCACTTGCAACATAAGTTACGCAAAAACACTCTAGCCACACAAAAATTATAATTCAATTACATAGTACACATTGTACAAAATCTGAATCAATTTGTTTGTATTAATAAATGAGTATTTACACAAGAGTCTCTCTCTAGCCTGATTTTCTGGTCAGTGGCCTTTCTTCTCCTACCTGTAGGCTTACAATCTGACTCTTTGACTCACTAGCTACTCTCTAGCTACTTCTCTAACTACTGATTGACTAACTCATTCTCACATTTTAGGCTTACCTTTATACAAAAAGGTTCTGTTGAACTAATTCTAGTTCAGATCCTTAATCTACTAAACTAACTCCTCATTATTCTCTAAGTCCACTTTTAACTCCTACTTATCCCTAAGAGTTCTCTCTAGCTCCTCAAATCATGAAGCAACTTTCTAGTCCAAGACTCTCAATTGATTTCTAGCTCTCTCAACATCATTAATCACTCATGTTCTCCTTCATTTGAGAGAATTTACAAATATCCTCACACTTATGTAATTAACCACTCAAAACATTAATAATTACATACATAGGAATCCAACTTCCTTGAAAACACAAGACCCCCTATGTTTACTACAATACAATGATTATTTTGAGCTAATGCTCTTACATGAGTTCTTAACCTTATAGGTCATTAATTCTATTTTAAGTTGAATGATTTGGTGTTTAGGAGGAAGGATAGGGGCACATAGCCCTAGCCCTATTCACATTACACACCATACGACCACAACATAATCAGAGTGGTGTCGAGGTAGTTAGGCCCTAGCACCGTGTCTTCTACATCAACCATGTGATCATCATTAGAGAAGAGCAGTAGAGAGATTTCATGGAAGGGATGGGGCACTTAGCCCTAGCCCTAGTTCCATCAGCACCACTATAACCTATGGTGTGGCGAAGGGAGCAGACCTGGTGGCACCTGGCCTACGAAGACCATTAGTTCCATTATCATTATGTGACCACAAGCCCAGGCGAGAAAATCCAAATTTGACAGTAGTGGGAAATTGGCCCCGATCCTCAACCACATGCCACGATATGACCTTATCCCGATAGAACAGTAGCCAAGCCAGCAGGGGCGGCAAGTTGGCCCTGATCCCAAGCCACATGGGCACCATGTGACCTATTTTGGTGCCATAAGGGGGCAATGGCGCAATTTAATGAAGTGATAAATTGAATCTTTTACGATCGGAATCAAATTAGTTCATTGTGAAATTTTCACTTCGCGGACTGTGTAAAGGGAGAAGTCATCATGCAGTTAGTATGTTTTGTCAATTTGCAGGAAACATAGTAGAGTGTGGCTCGAATAAGCCTAACTTAGTTTTTAACCTTTTTGAGCTCAAGAAGAGCCTAGATAGGGGTTTTTGAGTGTCCTTAACTCAATGATAGCCTCAAATTTGTGATTTGAGCACATTATGATGGACTTTTATAGAATCCCATATGTTATTGCTAGAGGGGGAGACAATTTTATATCAGTATGGAGGCATATTTGAGCATGGAGAGAGCCTAGTTATATGTTTTCCAACCTTCCGATTTCATTTGCAACAACTGTTACTTATATAGAGAAGCTCTTTTCAATATTTTCTCAATGTGTTTAAGAGAAAATTCCTTTTCAACTCTTCATTGTGAAGGAATTTCATGTTTATGCTTTTGATTCCAGATGGAGTACAAGGACCTATTGTGGAAGAGTCCTTTTTATTTTAACATTTTCATGACTTGTTGTAGGGAGTCATTTTTCTGAGTGAGAATTCTTTCTAGGAGAAATAAGCCACTCTTGTGTCAGCAAGTTATAATGTACTAATTTGCTGCTGAAATCAATATAACCGTCTAGCTATTGGAGCAGGCTCAGAGACGTAGCCTAGGAGGGGTGAACTATGTGATCAAATGCTAGTTTCCTCTCTTCATGTTTATCATATTGATTTGCATGTGAATTTGTTTGTATTTTAAGTTCATGTAAAAATTTAAATCATCATCATTAGAGAGGTTGTGAAACTAATTTCACCTTTAAAGACCCATTTTGTTTAACTTGCAAAGTGTCAAAGGACGATCGGTTTTTTGTAAGAGGAGCTTTCCTCCAATTTCAGATCAATGATTAAATTTACAAAACATGGTTGATAATGTTTGGTCGTAATTTATGTTATAAACCCTAGGGATTAATACTAAAAAGCCAAGGGACTATAAACCTAAGTGAACAATATTAAACCCTAGGAATATGAACCCTTAGATTAATAAACCCAATGGATTGATATTATAAACCCAAGGGATAAAAATTATAAACCCAAGGTATATAAATCCTAAAATAAATATTATAAACCCTAAAATAAACATGATTGACCATGATTGGTTTCCATATTGAGACAATCCTTGTCACAATGCGATGTTGGACCATGGTTTACCACGACAAATTTTCATATCGAGACAATCTTTGCCACAATGTGATGTTGGACCATGGTTTAACATGGTTGACTTTTATATCGAGACAATCTTTGTCACAATGCGATGTTTGGCCATGGTTGACCATGTTTGATTTTATAAAACGTGCTTGCCCATGATTGACCATGGTTGATCATGGTTGACCATGATTGTCCTCGGTTGACCATCATAGTTGAACATGATGAAAGAGATTTTAATCAAGGTCGATCATGGCTAATGAAATTCAACCATGGTTAATCATGGTTTACCATTTTTGATCATGGCTCATCATGGTTAACCGTGGTTGATATTCATATCGAGAGAATCTTTGTCACAATGTGACGTTCAACCATGGTTGACCATGACTGACCATGACTAACCTTGTTTTATGTTACAAAACATGATTGACCATGATTTTCCATGGTTGACGATCATAATTGATCATGATAAAATAGATTTTAATTACGGTTCATCACGTTTGATGAAATGCAACCATGGTAAATCATGGTTGAACATGGTTAACTATGGTTGATTGTGGTTGACCAAAAAGACATTGACCATGGTCGACCATATTTAAGCATGGTTAACCATCATTGATCATGGGACATGAATTGACCATGGTTGACCGTGTTTGATTTTATAAAACATGGTTGACCATGTGATGAGCCCCAAAAATGGATAATTATTTGGGCTCATTCAACCTCCTAATTCGACTTAATCCACCATTCTCATTAGTTTATTTCATGTTTTTGATTATATTTATGCTAATAGAATGAATTGGGTTAGTCATTATGCCAACAAGTCTAATGTGTGCTTTGTGTAGCCTTTTGGTCAATTTGGAGACAAAATTGAAGGTTTTAATGAGCACTTGGTAGCCAAATTCATGGGAGAACAAGAGAGAGGATTTGTAGGAAGGTGTCCCCTTCATTTATGGGCCCTTACCTCGAATTCTCTACCATCAGCTAAGAGTTCAAGCACCACCAAATCAATTATCCAAGGGCAGCCAAGCAAGTCAAGTAGGACTGCTGTTAACTGCAAGTATTGGGCAGCCGAGTCCCTAAAGTTTAGGAGGACTGTTGGGGTCCTCAATTTGTATAAATAAGAAGGCTTAGGGCCTCATTTTGGTTAGCCAGTAGTTAGTAATTTTGTATTCATTTTGTAGTTCGATTTTTAGGCAGTAGATTAGTTTTTCTTTCAGCACATTTTCAAGTTCTCCTTGTGGACAATTTTTGGAATGTAAAACTTATTTTGATCAATAAAGATGAATCCAGCTTCGCACCAGCTCTAAATCTCTCTTAGGAGGATGTATCTCTTGGGTTTGGGCCCATCTCAAGCGCCCAGTACCTCCTTTGTTTACTTTCATGTGTCTTTGTTGCATTCTTAGAATAAAATCTGTTAATTAGATTTAAATTTTGTTTTGTTATTTGGGTTGTTTTTGATGAGTAAAATAGATTTTCATGCTCAGATTTAGTTGATAGTTTGTTAACAGAAAAAGCTTCAAGAAAAGGGCCATAAAACATCTTTGGTTTCACCTCTCGCTCAGTGGGATTAGGAGTTGTGACTAGGATGACTTTGCTGCCCACAAAAACACTGATTTTGCTTTGCCATGCAATCACTACTGCTTGATTTTCATGTGTAGAAGTTGGTTACAAGTTCAGACTTTCATTTTCTTAGTTGCATGAGATAAAATACATGGTTTCATTGCAGGTCACACTTATGTTCATTCTCTTTACTGGCAGCTAGCATATTAGGTCAACGTAACTAGGTCTTTGAATTTACAATTCTTTGTTGGTTCAGATTGGAAAAACAACTTGCAGAGCACCTGTACCACTTCTTCATCTGCTTATTCTCCATCAGCACCATCCACTCCACCCTCTACTTAGAATCCTTGCCTCACGTTTGCCATTTGCTCCCAAAACCCTAATTTTTGTGCAACATTGCTTGAGTCTTCCTTGAACAAATCCCACCATCCTTGCCACTCCTCAGCTCCATTCCCCAAGTCCTGGACCTCTTCACACCCCTATTTCACCTCCATACCCATTCCTCCATCTTTTTCCCTCCATCCATGCTCCAAAATCCCATTTCTGAACATCATGTAGAAAAATTACAGAACATCCTATAGAAATTCCTGAACATCCTGTGGAAGCCCTACAGACTTCCTGTAGAAGCTCACGAATGAGGTTTCTTGATAGCCAAACTCTGTGAAACTCTCTGGAAGGTTGTTAGGGACTCCTTAGACCCTCTCTGAACCTTCCCAACCTATTCCAAGCATTTCCTCTCACCTATCCACCTATGCACAGTCAAACACAGTGAAAGCATATGCATGATGAAACTGACGACTCAATTAAAAATACAAAAAGATGTTTTCTTCAGATAGAGGTAGTCTAGACACATGTAGGTTACCTTCATAGAAGTAATGGCATCCCTTTCATTAGTTTTCATTCTCTTCTTTGCATCAGTAGGACTAGCTGGTAGAATTAGGGATTGCTAGGGTTTGCGCTTTCCTTCAGTTTTTCAATCTCTTTTTGCAAATATATTAGCTTCCTTTGAGTTAGCTTTCATCCATCAATTAAAAAGCTTCTTCTAAGAGCTCATAGAAGTTGGCTTAAGCCCCTAGCGTACTTGTGCCAACTGACCAAGTGACAGCTGCGGCCAGAGCCAGTACTTGTGCATACAGCACTGTCGCTTCCAAGTTTGTTACGAACTACCGGGTTGATAAAATTAAAGAAGGGAGTTCCAGGAGTTGCAGCATTATTGCTGCAGCACTGGGGCTCACCAGTTACACCTATTTATTCCTTTTTTAGAAGCTTTTTCATTCGGTTAGAGCTGATTATCTTTCCTGGTTTCCCTGCAATACCCCTTAATTCAACTTCCTTTCCTTCCACAAAAAATTTCATGAAAAGTTCTTGAAAATTAAAGCTATTGTACCCAAGGGTTGTAGCCATTGGACTCCTAGCACAACATCAGCACCTCCCATTGGAATGGAAAGCATTGGGCTATTCAATACATATTCTCCCATGGATATCTTGACATTATGGCACTTTCGAGAGCAATTTATCATTCCTCCACTTCCAACCATCACTTGACACTCTGGCGCTGGATATAGGAAGTAATTCAATTCTTTTTCTATCTTACAATGAATAAAACTATGGGTACTTCTTGAATCAATCAACACTATTACCTTTTTCTTCTTGATATGTCCTTCTATCTTGATAGTTTGAGGAGTGGTAATTCTAGCCAATGCATTACAAGATATGGTTGGATTCATTACTTCTTTATCTAGGGTTTGTTCATGGAGTATATCCTCTTCTTTTGACATTTCTTGTTCTTTTTCTTCCTCCTCTTCACAATTTATGTAGAATAATTTCTTCTCAGCACAGTTATGACCTTTAGTGTGTTTGCTATCACAACTGTAACAAAGCCCTTTTGCTCTTTTTTCTTCCAATTGTTGTGGTGTTAACCTTATAGGTTGTTGAAGGCTAGGGGCAACAACACTTCCATCTTTATAGTTGTGAGTGGTAGGCTTCCTCGTTGCCATAAATTTTCTTTCCATTTTTCTTGCTAACCTGAATGCCTTCTCCAATGAATCATGTTCCCAAAGGCGAACCTCATGTTGGATATTATCATTTAAAGTCCCTATGAACACATCAATCATATGCTCCTTTGGAATATCTTTTACCCTTATGTTCAATTTTTGGAAGTCCTCAATGTGATCCATCATTGAACCCTTTTGTTTGAGACTTATCAGTTGGCTAAAAAAAGTATTTCTTTTTGTATCCTCATAATGTGCTGTCAATTCTTCCGTAAAAATTGCCCAAGTGACAATTTGTTTATGAGAGCAAAGCCATTGATACCATACAAACTGATTTGGTTCCAAATATAAAGTAGCAATACACACCTTTTGTGTGTTTTTCACATTATTGAGATCGAAAAACTGCTCCGTCTATAGTATCCATGTTGCAGGATCCTTGCCATTAAACTTCCTCATATCAATTTTTGGAATATGGTGGTTCTTAGATCCAATGTTAGAGTCTATGAAATCATGATTAACATTTATTTTTTCACTTTGTAGGAGCTTCATATTGCATCTGATGTATCTCTGTAATTTCAGATCTTCCAATTTTGAAATCACGAACTACAGTAGCCCTCTGCGTCCTCTTTCCAATGCCACCAGTATGATCCAAATTGGATTTCCCAAGGAAGAGTTATGCCAAATCTCCTACGGTGACCTGATTATAGACTAGTTCAGTAGAGCAAACTTGTATGATGTGCCACATGTCACTGTGTTAACCTTTGGATTTGAAAAGTACATAAAAAAAACTACAGACTGTCCTATTTCTGTAAATTCTTATGAAATTTCAATATGATGCCATTAAAACTTCTCGAGGAATGGAAGCTACCTTACCTATCTTAGTATCAAATTATTAGCATTGTATTGAGGGTAAGCTTCCAAAAATTCCATAACAATGGCTCTTTCATAATCACATTGATCTTCCCCATGATTCTATAATTTATTTAGGCATAATTTTATGTGAAGACAATTTTTTCCAAGCAACTGTCACTACTAAGGAATAAAGTAAGGGTTTCAAAAAATTGTGATAAAATTTTGAGCACAATGCAAGTTAAAAACTCTTTTCAAATCCAAGAGATGGTTCGAGAAAAGGGGAAATATGTAGGTGAGAGTTTAAAAAATCATGCATATATGTAAATTTTAAGGATTCTTTTGAGTTTTCATGCAATTGAATTCATGGTATTATGGGGTGCAGGAGGGACATGACAGTGGTCATTATGATCATGAGTAGAGTGCATTGAAATGGTGCAATAAGGGTATATGATTAAGGATGTTGAAGTAAGATCATATGCACATTGAAATGAGCCAAAACATTTATTATTTGATAGCTTTCCATCCTTTCAATGAACTATAATAATTTCAAATTCGATGTATTACCTCAATTTTGCCTTAATGAAATCTTGATGAAGTGATGCATGATGAAGTTGATGAACATAGTTACAAGGAGAAACTAAACATGAAACTATTGTGTATTATGATATACCATATAAGTTCTAAGATTCGAAACCAAAATGAAACTAATATGGTTGATGTTGCTAATGAATACCTATGGAGTGTTTTGTTAGGGTCAGTTATTTTATTCGTAGTCGAATGTCTTAGAAAATAATTCTACTGTCATGGAAAATGTCAAACTCACAAACATTTTTGTTTGCATGAGCTCGACCGACCACTGTGTGAAAAGTATCCATGAACTTGATCATCACTTAGTCATCAAAGTTTCAATCATTAACGAGAAGGGGTGTTTGAGTTTGAGAGGACTCATTAGGATTTTTGAGTGAGGGTTTTTAGGGTTTGTTTGAGTGGTTAACCTGAGCATATGCTTACATAAGGGATGATGTCTTAAGAAGTATGGTCACATATGTCACAATGATTTTTCCCACTTCTAATATAATTTATCTCCCTCATTTTGTATTCCCTATTTTCTTCCTTAGACCTACTTATCCTATTCCCTTATTCCCTTATTCTTTCAAACTTTTTTCCTATTCCTAAATATTCATGTTATCCCTTATCTGTATTTTAGGCCTAAATTCCCTTTTATCCTAAGGCTAAGTCCCCTTTTACTCTAGGCCTAAATTCAGTTGATAAATTATCATTGTGTATGATGAGTGAACCTCACCCACATACACCATACACAAATTTTGGTCATCATACCCACATCATTTTCTAAGATCCTATCATGCTCCCAAATTCAAATATGATTGCTTTTAGGTGGAGCGCCAATTAAACAACATGTTTAATTATGTCATCAGAGATTAGGGATCATTTTCAAATCACTCCAGGAGGATGCTATTTTCTTTGTTTCTGATCACAAGAAAATGTATTGGTTCATTGTATAAGAGTGTTGAAGACTGGCTATGCATTGAAAGATAGATTGCAGAAGAATTTCAAAAATTGTGTTGCGTTGTCACTATAGAGAGTGTTATGCAACAACTGTGCACTATGTCCTGAAGCCACCATCGTTAACACATAGAAATTTCATTAGTGTGGAAGGTAGGAGTCAGTTTCCCAGTCTATGAATTTATTGTTCAACACTCAAATCAAGGACATTAAAGCACTTGTTGCATTCATTTTGAAAAACTTTTCTACCCATGCCCTTCCTGTAAACCACGGATACAGTCAAATTTCTATCCTGAAGTTGTGTCTTGTTAATGAGAAAACGTAACCATCATGCAATGATGAGGGGTCAGGGAAATTTGTAAATTGAAATAAATTGTTTTCCCACTCGTATTAAACATTATAAACCTACTTTGTCATCACTCTCTAATACTATTTTTTGGTGAATTTTGAACTTTCACAGCTGTCAAGTCTCTAACTCTGACCTGTACACATAGCTTCTCATAATTTTGAGGTTGAAATTTCCAAGTGTAGTGTTAATGGCTACCATTACTAGAAGAATAGCAGGGGATATTGTACACATTGAGCCCAATGCCCTAAACCCAATAAACTCCTCCCGAGCCATTAGAGGTTCCTTTGAGAATGTTGGGTGCATTCCATTTTGTCAGAAAGTCCAGAAAATGCATCATAATACAAGATTGACTATCCTCTTTGACATGAACATCCATGATAAAAAATTTAGGTTACGGTATGTGGAAATAATTGTCACAAAAAAACTCATTGCAGATGTCAAAAGTCTCCCCACAACTGGTGAAAAATGGTTGAAAGGTGATGAGCTTGATATTTCAACTCTTAAACAGTTTGTCAAGCCTAAGTCTAGTGACAAGTTTTCTACAAATTTCCCCAACATCTACCTTCAGCACCATTAGAGTGAGCTTTTCAAATTTTTCCAGAGGTATTTCACATGTCAGTGTAGATTCAGTAAGGTGTACCCATATCATTTGAGGCTTCTAAGGCACTTAACTTACAAGAAACCCATGAGCATACCTTTATTCTTATTCAAAATTTTGGAAAGGATGGCATCAAACTTTCAACTTCAGAAGGATAACCATATGTCCATTATTTTCAATTTCTCCCTCATTAAAATTTTGGTCAAGTTTGCAGTTGATAAGAAGAAGATTTATTGGTCAGGCTTTTTATCTAACATTGGTTTACTACCACAAAAAAAATCTTCATCAGTCAAAATTTGTGAGGAGGAACAAGAAGTGAATGAAACACATGAGAATAAGGTCACCAGCATAGTGAAACAGACAAAGTTAGTTAAAGAAATGGATAAAAGACCCAGCAAGAAGTCCATGGGGAAACTTGGTATGTAGGGTAACAAGCATATTTCAAAACGCAAAGAGAAAACTCAAGAAACCAAGGGTCAAGTGGCATCATCTTAAACCATCAAGTTTCAGGTTAAGGTAGAAGAAAAAAGTGACAATAAAGAGTTCGTGATGAGGCCTAGAACTATGTCAAGGGCCAAGAAGAATGTGGAGGGGGCAGACCCTCAGGCAGTTGTTGAAATCTCAGAAGATAAACAAGATGAAAAGGAAGAGGATAATAAAGAAGAAGAAGTGAAGCAAGATGAATCAATCCAGTTTGAGAAAGAATGATGTCCAATGTAATATGAGAAGGATACCATACAGTATGAGGAAGAAGACCCTAAGATGATCAAGATGAAATAAGATCTTTCCAAATATGAAATGAAGATAACATCCTTGAAGAAGAAAAAGAGAAACTTGAAACAAATAGCTTAACTCACAACTAAGAGTGCAGATACACCTTCCAAAACTATTTCTAAGGACAAAGGTAAACATGTTTCATTTTCTAAACAAGCCAAAGGGATTGGAGTGGAGTCTAGTGGGCCCACACCTAGAGGAACCAAGTCAAAACTTAGTTATGTGCATCATATGAAAAGGGTGTCTCAAGAACTTGGTAAGACACATTTTGACCAGTGGAAAGAGTATCAAAGATTTCTAGAATAGCTCGAGGAGATTCAGGAGAAGGTTAATAGGTTCAGGCAAGAGAATCAGAATTACAAGAAATCTGTGTAGCATCTACTAGAGAATTGTGACAAGGAAGTACGTGAGGCATCCAAAGCCCTTGACAAAGGTAAACATTTTGTTAAATGATAAATTCTTGTAAGAATACAATGAAAAACCTCTATGTCAGGAACCTGGTATTGAATGCAAAGATGAGGAGCATGAAGAAGTGTTTAGAAAAGGTATGGGGACTAGTTAAGTGGTACAAGGAGGTAGCCAAAGCACTTTTACTTGGAAGAGCGCCAAGGCTAAGATATAAGGCTCTATCTAAAGGAAATCTCACTCTACCAGAGCCTACTCAGCACAAAGGTCCCACACCTCAAACTTCGAAAGCCCAATATTCGATCAACAAGACCTCCAACAAAAGGAAGAGGAGGTAACATGTCATTGCTTGCAATTTTGAAATTTTAGATTTTGTCTTAGAATATTTACATTGCACAGTAGGGGTACCTGTTTTTTTTGGGTTCAAGTTGCAGATGTCCTTTTGATGAGTTCCCTGGAATGATTATGGTGTTTAGAGTGACCTATAGTAGTATGGTCGTGTTTTTTAAGACTCGAGGGCATATAAGAGGTAGTTTTAGAAAATGTGCTACGCAGTGCATACGCATGCTCTGCCTACATAATGCACGAGCATTGGGAAGAAGCCAGTTGTCAGAGTTTAAAGGTTTGAACATGGAGTAGAGGTTGCAACCAACTCAAACCTTCAGTTGTCAACCACGTGCCATCTTTGGAAGAAAAAAGTGCCATCATAATTGTTGTGTAGTTACTATGCAGACATTACACAGTCAACAATCAACTTTTCTTCCTTTTGTTGTTTCATTTCATGATGATATTATTCGAAGTTGGGATTTATTTCATGAAGTTTAGTTTTATTGTATTAAGATAAAGCCAAAGATACCTTTATGTTCTTTTTTTTTTTAGGAAAAGGACTTAAACAATAACTTTCCTCTTTTTCGTTTTGGATCGATCCACTCTTTAGACCAGTGATGTAGTGGATCTAGACACTTATTATGTTTTTGCTAGGGTCTACTTAAATAGGTAAATACATATGAAACATATTGTTGTTGGTTCAGTGTTATTGTGAAATGGTTATCAAATATTATGTGATTGTGATCAAAATTTATGAATGGAATGCTTATGACTTGAGTGTTTACCAATTATTGTCTACAACAATACTTATGGCATGGCACATTGGAGTTATATTTGTCTATTTATAAGTTATTCAGTTATTTCTTCTCTATAACTTCTTGTTTTATGGGTATAGTGATTTCAATTGGGTTGGAATTCAGTTTAAACTACTCTAAAACAGTTATGTTTGTGTTTCAGTTGCAAATGGAATATTTCATAACGATGAATGTTGTTAATTATGTTCAATGTATTTCTTATGTGTTGCGGGATTTTATCCCCTAGGGCTTTTGGGTGGAACCCTAGCAGACTGAAAGTTGTCTAAATCAAGAAACATGCACACACACAACCATTATGCTAGAAAAAGCTATTTCTAAGGTGAGAAGGACGTACCTCAGGTCCTACGTTCGGGTAGTTCCTCAAGGTTCCAAACCCTTATTCACGTCCCTTTCGCTCCTTTGCCCTGCAAAACCAACAATTCCAAAGAATGCAGTAGTATATGGACAAAGATTTACATGAAAATCATCTTTATGTTATACAAGAAAGGAGTTAGTTATAAAATTTTAGACATCCGTTCATACATGAAATTCAAACATGAACATCATTAACATAAAGAAAGAAGCATATCGGGAACAAGACGTGTTTCTTTATTAGACAACTAGAATAGTACAAAAAAGAGCAATATCACCTGAACCACTTCTGCAGGCTCAAAGCTCAGCCTCCTTCTGGATCTGTCCGCCTCAAGCCTCTAGTAGGTCTCCTTCCAATACTCACTCCAAGATGTCATAACTAAGGGATGAACATCAAATCACAAGGAAACAAGGGTTTCCTGTACAAATGGGGGAAGTGCATAAGGCACAAGGGTCTTCAGACCTGATCAGGGGGAAATCTCAGTATAATAACCTTTCTCTATATTCTCTCCTCCCCTTAGGCCTTCCCTTTGGTGTCTTTTTATACCAATTCCAAAGTAGTTTTTTAGTTAGGAATTGGTTGGGGACAGTTGAGGCCACGGCTAACAGGTGATCAGCAGGTAAAACCCGCGATCTCCGCCCGAAAATAAGGAGTTTTATATTTTTTTAAGTGTTTTAATACATATACGCGGGTTGGGTATGTATAAACCCGCGTATACACGCGTTTAACTCAGGGAAATGTCGCGTACAGGGAATAAAACACTGTTTTTTAGATTTTCGGCCAGGTCTGGAAGGAGGCGTTGCCCTAGGCCATGAGTAAAGCATCACAAACCATAATGGTGAGATTTGGAGCTATAACAGATGCCCCCTAATATATGAGGTCAGAAGGGGTACATGATGGCCGAAATATATTAAGCAAGTACATGGAAAGGAAACCTGCCAAAA
>APFE031018088.1:0-84659 GCA_000404065.3 Pinus taeda
GGGGTGGTGCTGGCCCCGGCCGCGCCAACCCCGCGACTTGCCCACCCGCTCGATCGGCGGCCGGGCAATTCCGGGAATCTAGCCTCCACACGACGATATTAGCCCTGACCACCCTCGGATACCCCAAATTACTAGATTTTCCTGCAAGAGTGCTAAGAAGAAGGAAAACAAAGTAAACTCCAAGAATTTCTTAAGACAAGGGCATCTTCCCAAATGCAAAATTTCCTGAAGCAAATGGCCAAGGCCTAAACATTGGCATCCAATAGGTGAAACAAGCCTACAACTCAATTCGTAAAGGTTTTGTTATGAGTTTTCTCAATATGGTAGATTCTAAGTGAATAATTTAAAGTTATCATCCAAGCAACAAGAACAAGGTCAATTTGTAGAGATGTAAAATTTACAACAATTTTCCTAAGATATGAACTTGTAATTACAACCATGTATGCACTAAGCTCCAAGCTTATAAATAATTGATAAATCATAAACATGGTAGTAGCTCCATGGTGATACTAGTCATTGAAACCATAATATCTAAGATAGCTAGCAGTAAGTGTAATAATAACTTTCAAACATCCACCCATGAATATGAATGATCATAGTAACATTCATTAACAAAACAAGGCTATCAAAACATGAAATCCAAATAGGAACAACTTTATACTTATCTAAATGAATTGAGATGGTTGGAAATTGAAGGAAGGACTTCAACTCTCCACCCAACCATTGGCTAGCTACACTACAATCTCTCTTGCAGCTAACCATCCCTGATCTGGATCTAGAGTCTGAGGGGATACTTACTTAAGGGGAAATTCACACCAAGGCTTGGTAAAACACTCAAGAGATGGAGTCCACTATCCATGCGTTTTATCAACTACTCTTTGGTAGTAAGCGCCACAGTAACTCTCTTACTCCCTAAGATCAATCAAACAGATTCACCCAAGGCCTAGTTGGGGTATTGCTCAATTCTAGGAGATTAAATCCACTATCTAGGTGGTTACTCACTTATGTTTTCAAGGAAAACACAATAGGGGCCTATGGTCCATTGTCTAGGTGGTTTATTAGCTATTCCAACAAAGAACATAGTGGCTCACCTTACATTGTCAAGTGGTTTATCATCCATACGACAAGCACCCAAGGGTTTATCAACTTATTCAACAAGCACTAAGTGGCTCAATACTTCAATAAGCTTCCCATTTGCCATTCAATCTTAGACACACATTCCAAGGCATTTTCACCATAACACAAGGGATGACAACCTAGATCTCATCGTACTAGATCTGGGACAATCTAGTCCAATACATCCCTCCCACTAGCTTTTTCAAGAAATCCTCCTCTGCAAGGCTTCTTTATAGATTTCTCCTTTGTCAATGGATTTTCTTCCCACATGCATTCCAGATTTGTGTCTCACTCGTGCTTTTCTCTATGTATGTTGTTCTCTACGATCTACTGCTTGCATAATTTCTTTATTATTTTCTTTTTTCTCTCTCTACTGTGTGTGCATCCCCATTTTATTTTGTTTTTTTTTTATGTTCTTTTCTTTGTGTTTTCAAGTTGGGATCCCTTCTTCCTCCTGAGTACACCATTCTTCTCTCGATCCATAAGGAGGGGACACGGATGGAATTGCCCTCCCCTTTGTGCTGCGCTCTTAGGAAATTCAATGCTTGTTGACACTCCCAACCAATGGTCGAGGTGGTACATAATGAATTTAATGTGGTGGGTCTAGAATTATTCTTGGCACACCACAAGAAACTTGACCCCCCCAAGAACTATGAATCTATGTCACTCCCTTCAATTCAACTATTAATTCAAATTTTCATAAATTTACATATGCTTTAAAAAAATCGCACAAGTGACATTTACATATATGGGGTGCAAAAAAAAGGTTGTTACAGACCCGCCCCCTTAAGGGAACACCATCCTCAGTGTTCTATAAACATAATATATATATATATAGATATACAAATAGTGAGCTTTATATTAACAACTCTTACATTTTTTTATATAGTGAACAAAAACTGATAAATTACCCTCATTTGATTTTGCATTTCCCAGATGGATTCATCTTGTCCAAAGTGCTTCCATTTCACCTTGGCCTACTCTATTACATGATTTCAGAGAATGACCTACCTCTATTCTAGGATTCATAGAGGTTCTGGTTGGAATTCCCCATAGGATTCCACATGTATCATAGTCTAATCCAAAACATGATCAGTCTCATGTATAAAATTCTTAAGCAAAGAAATGTGGAAAAAATCATTTACTTTCACTAAGGGTGGTAAGGCCAATCTATAATCCATTGGCCCCACTCTCTCCAAAATCTGAAATGGTCCACAAAATATGGGTTCCAATTTAGCACAACACCCCATTCTCAGTGAACTCTTCATTAATTTGATGTGGAAATATATATACTCTCACACTTGGATTTTCTTGTGCATTCCTTATTTCTCTACATAAATCTTTCTCTTATCCAGAGATTCCTTAAATTTCTACCTGATACTAATTAATTCCTACTCCATTTCCTTTAGAATATCAGGTCCAAGAACTACCCTATTCACTGGATCATCCCAAATAATGGGATTGTTACATTTTCTACCATATAAATCCCCTCAATGGCTCATCTTCAATGACTCTTCATACCCATTTCTGTAGGAAAATTCAGCTAAGGGAAGGAAGTCTTCCCAACTCTCTGGCTAATGCATGACATACATTCTCATCATATCCTCTAAAACTATAATCACCCTTTTAGTTTTTCCATCATTTTGAGGATGATATGTAGTACTAAAGGCTAGATGGGTTCCAAAACCAACAAACAATGCCTTCCAAAACTTTGAAGTGATCTTGGCATCCCAATCTGAAATTATTTTCTTGGGTATGCCATGCAATCTAAATATATTCATGAAAATATGAGTTATGTCAATTGCCTTGTGGGTGGACTTGACAACTATGAAGTGATAAAACTTACTCAACTTGTCCACTACCACCATAATGGCATCATGCTACTTGGAAGTTCTTAGAAATCCTATGATGAAGTCCATACATATGACTTCCCATTTCAACTTAGGAATTAGGATTGGTTGTAGTAATCCAACTAGGTACCTTCATTCCACTTTAACTTGTTAACATTCTAGGCACTTGGTAATGTATTCAACAACCTCCTTCATACCCTACTGATAATACTTTTTCTTCATGGTTTTTATCATTTTTGGTATTATTATTATTATTCAATTTTACGGTCATGACCAAGCAAGACACCAAATTGGTGTATGAGACTCCCTTGTCTATGGGACGAGGGACCCACCTCCGAGCAGTGATTTGATTTCTCAGTCTACAAAGGCATACATACTCTACCCCCCTCTGGTTTTGAACCTGTGACCTCTTAGGAGGAAACACATGCTCTTAACCATTAGGCCCACTCAAGATGTATAACTAGGATGGTCTGAATAAGGTATTTTATGAAACTCATCCATTACAAGCTTCTTCAAGTCATTTATACAAGGCATGCATCATATATCCTTGAACTTCAACGTACCATCATTAATGAGCATACAATTATTTCTCAATGATCCTTTTGTCTTTGTCTGCAAGCATTCCTTCATGTGCAGGTAATGCTTATCATGAAGTAATGCCTCTTTGATCCTTTCCTTGATCTCAATTTCACAAGTGATTATGGCTACCAAGTGAGCCACTTGTAGACTTCTACTAAGTGCACTTTCTACCTTATTCTCCTTGCCCTTAATGTGCTTTATCTTAGATTCAAACTTTCTAATCAATGTCAACCATCTAGATCATCCTGCATTTAAATGCGGTTGTCCAGACAAGTATATCAACCCTCCATAGTATGAAATTAACAAAAATTTCCTCTCAAGCAAGTAGTGCTTGCACATTTTCAATGTGTATTATCACTACAAATTACAAGCAATGAGTGACATACTTCTTCTCATGTTGATTTAGTTTTCTTGATTCATAACAAATTGCATGTAACTCTCGCATTAGGACCCCACCTAATCCTTCCTTGTATTCATTTTTTGCAAACTAATAAATATTTCTTTGGATAAAATATTCTTAGGATAGGTGCGTGTGTGAGAAAATGACACCCTAATTTACATTGTAATTTTGTCCCTTTTTTTTGTAAATTTTTAATTGGGTGCCCAATGTTTGAGAAATATTGAATGAATCATTGATAATATCTAATCAATCCCATGAAATATCTAAATTTTGTAACATTTCAGGGATGGGCCACTCCATGATGTCCTTGATCTTCTCAGGATCGACTACCACTCCTTCCATAGAAATGATATGTCCCAAGTACTAAACTTATGAGTTGGAAGAAATCACATTTGTTAAGCTTGGTATAAAGCTTGTGCTCTCTCAGCAATTGCAATACCACCTTCAAATGATCTATGTTTTTCGAGTAGATCAATGTGTAATCCACAAAGACCACTACAAACTTGTCCAAATATGGGGTAATGACATTGGTCATCAGACACAAAAATGTGGTGAGTGAATTTGTGAGCCCAAATGGCACCACCACAAAACATAGTGTCCATATTTGGTCATAAAGGTTGTCTTGTGGATGTCTTCATCCTTAATTTGAACTTGATGGGTAACCAGTCCTCAAATCTATTTTTGAGAGTATTGCAGCCCCTCTCAAATGATCAAATAAGTCATCAATTATAGTCAGCGAGTTCTTATTCTTCACTATATATTTATTTAGCTGTCGATAATCAATTCACAGTCACAATGTGCCATCCTTCTTCACAAATAGTGTCGGGGCTCCCCAGGGCGATACGTTGGGTAGGGTATACCCTTTGTTCAATATGTATTAGTTTTAGTTTTAGCTCCACTAGATCAAGCATACTCATGTGATATGGAAACTTTGATACCAACACTAATATTGGAACCAATTTGATGGAAAAAATGATCACTCTCCTAGATGGTAATCCTGGTTTTTCCTCAAAAAACACATAAGTGAACTACCTTAACACTGGGTTCTCTTCCATGATATCCCTGTTGTTTTTTGATTCATTGGTCACCTAGACAACATACAAGGCACACCCTTTTATGTTTCATCTTTTCACTTTCAACACTAATATTTTGTTAGCAGTGACTAGCTTCCCTATTCCTTGAAGCATCATTTCCTCACCCTCATCGTTGAGGCACTCAAACAACTTGTTGTAGTATTTAATTTTGATTTTATGTGCTGCTAGCCAATCCATGTTGATTATAATGTCATATGAGCCCAACAAAAATATATTGAGGGTGACTAATGTGGACATGCCACTTATCATCATGGGGTATTATTCCACTAAGTTTGTCACACACCTTTTGGTTCCCATGGCTAGTTAGAAAAGCCTTGATTTCTCATGAGTTTTCTTTTGCAGAGCACATTTCTCTACAACCTTCGGGTTAGTATAGTTGAAATCAAAACTTGGATCAATTAAAATTGAAATAAGTCTGTTAACGACCACACCTTCCATCTTAATTACTAAATCTTGATGGTCTTCCTTCTTGTTGTCTAATGCAGCATAAACTTGTGGAACATTCTAAGCCACATTGTTCACCATTGTTGCCTCTTACACATTGTACAAACTTATGCCATTTTTCTATTACTAAGGACAGTCTTTTTGCGGGTGGTTCATTCTACATGTCCAACACTACAAATGCCCTTTTTAGATGCCCTTAGCCTCTTCTCTTCCTAGTTTAGTGGGCTAGCGTCTGCTAGCAGTAGTGATTTTTTGTTGAAACTAACCCTTAGCAGGAGTGGTGAACTTCAAATTCCTCCCTCCTTGCTTATATCATGAGGATTTTGGCCCTTTTCCCTTGAACTTGGTCTTATCTCTCTTTGTCAATTCTATTCAGAGCTCAGTCTTATGCCTGGATTGTTAATAGAAATATTTCACCTTTTGGATAGTGTCCTCTAGGGTTCTTGGCTCATCGAAATCAATTTTGTCTTTGTAAATTTGTGGTTTCCCACTGAGGTACCTTTGAATTTTCACCTTCTCATCTCTAATGTATGGAACCTAGCTCAATAAATCCAAAAATCTATTAGTGTACTCATCAACATTAAGCTTCCCTAGCTTATGCTCATGGAATTCTTTAACTTTGTTGTCATAGTACCCCTCAAACATGTACTTCTCCTAGAAATATTTCAAAAAACCGTCCCCATGATAACTCTTACTCTCTAATTTCCTTGATATTCCTCAAATACTCCCACCACATATCAATTTTTCCTTTCAAGTTGAAAATGGCTACTCTATCCTTCATGTTTTCATATTAGTCATGTACTCTAAAGTATTTCTTAATTCCCAACAACCAAGCTTTTGCCTCTTTAACCTTCTTACTTTCTCCATCAAATGTAGGGGGTTTTTCTTTCTTAAAGTACTCTGACATTAAGTTCTTCTTACTTCTCCTTTGCTAGTGGTGTCTCCTAGTTGTAGCACTAAATAAATGTTATGATTGTCAAACTTTCTCTCTCGAGTGTTGAGTGGAGTTCCTCCTCTCAATGTGTTTTCACTTTCCTGTCTATGTTTTTTCTTTGACTTGTTGTCTTTTTCCCTATTAGTCTTCAATCCATGTTTCCCTATTTTAGATGGAATTTTCTTGGACTCGTGCCTTCCTAGATGGCTGAAACCAAGCTCATGTTACTTTTTCCTTTGCAAGTATGATAAGCTCTACAAAATTATTTCATTTACTTCTACTTGATTTTATTGAGATATGACAATCCTTTCATCGTGTTCCTTACAACTTCTCAATTCAACCCTTAAGCTCCTAAGAGTGTCTATCCAATCGAGGGAATTTTCCTTTGTCCTCTTTCGAACTAAGTCCTCTTCCTAATTATGTTGGGATGTGTCTATGTTTTACTGTACCATCCTATTGTTCTTTCATTTATTTCCTTGTTGTAATTTTGTGTCTTCTTATGTGTTATTATAGACACAATTGTTAGCTTAATGAAGTATAGATAAATAAATATATTTGTTCATCCCTTATTATATCAACACTTAAGCATTTAGGTTAGAAAACAAAATATCATATCAACATTTTCATCAAGGTTAGTATCCATTTCAATTGTATGTATATCATTCAACACACATATAACAATTAAAATTAACAATTTAGATTTTATCCATCTCTTTTATTGCAATGCTACTTCCAAGGGTTACTCTATCGTAAATATTTTTTTTCTTGTTTAATGTCCATTCAATATGAGTGCTAAACCTAGGCTCTAATACCAAGTTGTAACACTCCCTCTGACTCCCTTGTACTATCTTGGTCTACGAGAGGTTTCAGTTGTTTATTTTAACCCAACCTCGGAGGTTTTCTATGAAGATAGGGTTACAAAATCCTCTTTTTCTGATGTCTCCAAATCTCAAAATAAATGCCACCATCACACTCAACTTATTTATAGCTTCCAATGATATAAATTTTATCTCAATCTAACTCCCAGATTGAAATATATGCCCTTCTAAAGTTTAGCCAATTATATATAGCCACATCCACATTGAACTATCATGTGTCATTGAGGTGGCCCACATGGAACTACCATGCAAACATAGTGCAAGGTCTACATCTTCTGGGTGTTTCAACTTAGCATCCAAATGTGACCCACATTGCACTAAAACATTACCAAAATGGGGGTCTGTGTCATCACTAGGTCCCTTTGTGGCATCCACGTGGCCATTGTCAGATCCCCATGGCACTGCCACATCAACTCATGTGAAGGACCTACCTAGACCTTCCCCTTTGTATTTTGCAATGCATTATCATTATATATAGTTCATGATTGATCTAGTGTTACAACAAAGTATCATGCTTCTACACTCCTAGACCTTTGCATCTCTAGATCCACACTTGTTTGAGGGAAAATTTGGTTTGATGCCCATCTGAACCTTCATAAAGAGATGGACCCTTGCCACCCCTATAACTTGGATCCCCAAATCCAATTCATGTGTAAAATGCATCTGGTCTGATCACATTCAATCCTTCCCGTAGGGTGATGGCCCCTGCCACCACCAAACCCCAAATGCCCAAATTCACTCTAGCTCAATGGTAAATCTAGTCATCCAACCTTCCAACCTCGTGTCCACCTGTTCAACCACAAGAACCCCCATATTCATGTCACATCCACCATGGCATTTCCACATCACCAATATCCAATGTATGTCCATATGTTGTTGCCACAACACAAAATTTCTAAGACATGTCCGTGTGGCATCACCACATCACCAACTTCTAGGGCATGCCCATGTGGCACCACCACATCAACACATGAGTAGATCATGCCAACATTCTACTACTATGTAGCATCCACGCGGGCCTAACATGGCCCAAATAGCCCTACTGCTTCAACTTAGGTGTGAGACCCCACAAAGTCCTCCCCCTTTGTGTTTTGCGAGCTTTCACCATTATATTCGATTTTTGTCAAAATATGGTCCATCAGGATTTTAAAAACACATATGTTCTTATCACATCCTCAAAGCTTGAATATATAGATGTAACTAGGCTAAGGTCATTTTGGATCATGGTGTGATCAATATCGACACAATGGTGATGAACCTTACTTCCATTGGATCCTAGATTACTAGATTTTATTGTAGTTAAAAGGGAATTTGGCCCGTGGCATGATCAAGTCACTAAGAAATGGTCATGGGCCTTTCATCGACCTAACCCTGGATCACCTGATGCTACAACATATACAAAAGGGGAAATTTTTCCCATGTGTGTTTGGCCTCCACATGACAGTGTTGACCCTTGTAACAAACCCACCCCACCTAACTCAATGGAATGGGTAGTCGTTGATAATCCAATTCCTCTTGTAATTTGTCAGAAGAATGAGATATATCTACACACACACACATATATATATATATATATAAGCTCCCCATATAAGATGGAATATGACATAGTTAATTTCCTAACGTATTTAATAATATGCCACATCACATAAAGGACATGCATGTTCTAGGTGGATATTCGCACATTCAAATGATGGAGCCATCACACACTTATTCTGACAGGGTAACATGCATGAGTTTTACCCGGGGTGGGTATTAAGATGAAACCACTGACCTCCAAATCAACAACTCACTATCATTCAAACGGGTCAAGCCATTTTCCCAAACTTTTCAAGGGCACCCTCTGGAAGAGGGTTCCTATTTCCAGTGAAACCACAAGGGTTTCCTTACATGCGTATGATGTTAGGTTGAGGCCCCACTATTCTGGCCCCTCCCACAGCTCTAACCCACCATGTCATACCGATGCTTACATACCGACACTCTCATCTACTTCTCTCCCATATACCTTTTAGACACGTCATCCCGACTCCTTAATCTCGATGCCTCCTCTTGGATGCCCTCTTTAACCATTTGGGGTGGGAACCTTCAGGACACGTCATCCCGATCTCAACATGTTGGCTCTCTCCTTGGGATCTCCTCTTGCACCTCTAGATGGGGACCACTAGGACATGTCATCCCGATCACAACACCTTGATGCTCCCATAAATGTGCACTTTTTTATTCCATGGAAGAACCCCTGAGTTTACATGGAACAATGGGCCACACCTCCGCATAACCCCTTCTTCTGATCGACCTACGTTATAATATTTCCATGACATCTTTTGTTGAGTCATCTCGAATATTTATTAATATGCCTTGCATTCAACCTCGGGGAAGAACTCTATGGGTTGATCTATCCCATGGCCCACCTTGCACCAATCATGTGCATTTCAGATTACATGGAGGCCACCATGTCCCGACCCACATCATCCTGCGCCCCCCTACATTTTTCCCTTTCCTAACTTACAGGATTTTTTCCTCAAGGATGAGATGTCATGTGGGCTCCATCTCGTCCAATGGGAATGCTCCTTGCCTCTGAGTTGTGAGCCCAGCTAGCTTGGTGCCTAGTCATCCCAGTCGTTCCTTTATGCTGCAAGAACATACCTCTAGTATATTTCCTCTGGGCCATGTCATCTTCATTCGGCCAATAGCGATAAGGTGAATCTGAGCACACCAATCAAGAGTTTCCATAACTAGGTTTTACTTCGTTTTTAAGGATAAGGTTTATTCGATCAAACTATAAGTTGAATTCCTGCTCAACTTTTCTGCACATAGCTCTGTGCATAACTTAGCCATTTGAGCATGGATTTAATTAGGGCTCGACAACCATGGTGTTGAAACCACTTGGACCCATGCTAACACTTTGTCATGGCTACTACAACTTGCTAAAGCGCTTAACGATGCTACTGCTCCTGAGCTTATGATAGGATTTCTCCTCCCGAGTCCACGAGAGTTGCAATGTACCAAAAGGGCTACATAGAGATTTTCACTCTGCAAATATCCACACGCCAAGGTGCACCCTCGGTCTTGCAGTGTCAAGATCGATGACACTGTGAAGCTTGTCGAAGACCTACAGGATTGCTAAAAATGTGATGTTGAGAAGCCTTTAACATAGAGTCACATATAATTAAGTTAATAGAGGAAGTAATCCTCAACATTAACATAATGCCACATGAACGGTAATATAGGCTCATAGCCTATATATATATATATATATATATATAGAGAGAGAGAGAGAGAGAGAGAGAGAGAGACCCTGTCAAATAGGTTGTCTTCAATGTAACCATCAAACTATAATGAAAGAAGTGTTTACATCAATAATTTTCATGCTTTAGTTTAGATCCTCATGGATCCTTTCAATGCCTTTATGCCTTGTTCATTATGTTATTTATGGTGTGCCATTAATAAAATAATCAAGTGTTTCACATAGCACAACATTTCAATCCAAAAATGAAAAAACATGTTCATCACATTCATAAGCAACATTTCAATCCATAAATATAACAACACATTCATTAGCATTGCAAATGCATAAGAACACTTATCTTTGAATGTTTTGGGAAACTAAGTTTGGGACAAGGACTCTCCCCCCAACCATAGACACGTTCATCCAAGCTCACATGTTGTTGTCACTCCCAAGATAGATTCCAGAGATGGAGATGCTTACTTAAGGGATTGAAATGCCAACTTCTAGCTGAAATAGTGAATCCAGAGGACCTCTTTCCTCCACCCACCAGCCATTGCAGTCAAACGATTCATAGAGAATCTAGAGGCCAACTTCCTCCACCCTAAAACTATCCAATGGCAACCAATAAAACACACAGGTAATCCAGAGTCTTCTTCTCCACCTAAGCACAAACAGGGAATCTAGAGGCCAGCTAACTCCACTCAAGAATGTCAAGTGAACCCATAAAAGCAAGTCTCCACCCTAAACATAGTGGTTCCACCCACTTTGGGGAATCCATAACCCACTGCAAAATCACAAAAATAAAGGGTTCAGAGGTCCTCCCTCTAGGAATCCAAGGACATAATCCTCCACCCACACCACCAAGGGAATCGAGAGAAAACCATCTCCACCTTCTTGATTTACAAGGACTCGAGAGGAATTGTTCCTCACCAAGGAGAGACCATCTTCATGCAAGGCATGCCAACTGAAATGGTGTCATTGTCTTCTCTTATCTTCAACAATACTTGCTCTTCCCTTCTCTTCAATTTTTTTATTTTTGTAGTGTGGGAGGTACTCCAAGCCCCAGGGATCGAGGGTTAGGAGGAACGAGCTCCACAAGTGTCCATGTGGGATTGAAACCCAATATTAGGGTTTTGCACCCATCTATGTTTGACCCAAAACCATGATGATATTGCGACATGTGATGGATGATAATTATAGTAGATGACGAGATGAATCCAAAATATTGAGAATCGTCTGATTCCAAGTTTTCATTGAAGAGATATTAATGTTTGAAGTTGCAAGTGAGTTTTGTAGTGACATGTCATGTAGCCTTATGTTTTTGGACATTTTTACAAGCCCACCTTGCATATTCATTAGAGACCTTGTGAAGGCTATATATTAAGGTCATATGTGTTCTCATTTGAACATATCCAAGAGTAATCTCATTAACAAAATACCTCTGAAATTACAATGAATATATGAGGCTTGCATGGAGCAAGAAAGACAAGTTTGGGAGGAGTTTCTCTCTGTTTTAGGGTGCAGACTTCTGGTAGGAATAAGCTGGAGGATTGAGGAGAGGTAAGGGTTCCTTTGGTGCTTGTAGTTTCTTTTGTTTTCGACAACAGGTGTATAGATGCTATAGAAGCATGTGTGGAGAATTGTTGGAGGGTCGAGAGGCCTAGTGAGGGTTCTCTCACCCAGTCGTAGTCTCTAAGAAGCCATTGCAGCCTAAACAAAGGGTGTTAACCCTTGAACTATGAGCATAGTTATTTTTGTAGATTGGTCGCAAGCTGTAGGGTTCTTTGAGAATGATTCCAAGGCAAAACATTGTGTGGAATAGGCCTAAAAAGGGACAACGCTGAAGGATATTTAGTTGAAAGGGAAAACAGAGTGGTTGGAGCATTTCTTAGGTGTTGTAGTAGTGTAATTTCAGCCCTAACCAAAGCTTAGGTAGCATAGATCCCAAGGAAAAGAGTAGACAAGCAGTATGTTTGAGGATGTGCTATCTTGTTGATGAGATTTGATAGGAGCATGGTGTCCTAGGATAGGATAGTTGGTGAAGTCTATTGGCAGCCAAGAGGATGGGTTTCCTAGATGGTTGGATGCCCTAACTAGGAGTAGATGCTACAACAAGGCTTGGTCACTCATGGTCTGTTGGAGGGCATCATGAGAGTGTACCAAGTGTATACATTGGATTGGCAATTTATGGTATGTTGAAGGACAACATGATAGTGACCAAGTTGGAGCCCGATGTGCACCATCTTCATGAACCTAGGCAGTTTCTAGAGTGGCAGTAGTTGAGCTCAAGGTTTGATCAACCATAGGAGTATTTGAGCAACCCTAGACTTGTGTGTGGAGAAGAACTTCTACAACAGATGATGGGAAGTCCTCCTAGCCCATGTTCATTGTTGGAGATGGAAATATTGCAGTGATAGGTGGCATCCCTTAGTTCCCTATGTTGGTGTTCATTGGAGTAGTGCAGGAAGACCATAGGGGGATGAAGTCCATGAGTAGATGAGGAGCACTAGTGGTCAGATTGAGAGTTTTTCACAAATGGAGTTGTGAAAAACTCAATAGGAGTCTCAATTTGGTGTTCCCTTGATGGACTAAGGCACAACTATTGAGAAGATTTGATAGCCAAGATTTAGTGAATAGATGGAACTTAGATCATTGATAGAGGCAGTTTTGTAGATCGGGAGACAAAGGACCAAGCATGTACAAGGTACGACCGAGAGAGTTGAGAGAGAATGTGACAACCAAATGGTCATAGTATCTTATTGAGGGTAGATTCATTGTTGATGGATTGAAACCAAGCCCCAGTTTTGTATTTGTGTACTAGTGAATGTATGAGTGCCATTATCGCTAGTACGGGAGCCCTAGACTATTGTATAATTCAATTTGATTAATATAACGAAGTTGGGTTGAAAATTTTAAAAAGTTGTCCATATTTTGTGTACTAGTATATTTATTGTTTTTTATATTCTGTTGTGCAAAGTATTTTCATTGTGATTCTTGTTTGGTACCATCATAGATTTAAGATTCTATCCTAGACACCAAGGTCGTGGAAAATCAACATGGTATCAAAGAGTATCTGAGCTACTTTGAGGTATAGGGAATCAAAGTGTGCACAACGAAGCAACTCAAAGGGAGTTGTGGATGTCTAGATCATGGAGCAGAGGGTTCAGCTGAAGACATGGAGATGTGGTCTTGACTGGATTGGCAGCAAGAGTGGATGGGAGTTCTGGTGGATTGATAGTGAGCCTTGTGAACAACAGTTTGTTGTAGGGAAACTTGTTGATCATGCACTTCCTTTGACTATCCATGGATGGGTGGGATAGTTCGAGGGTTTCTTTGGCTTGGACGAGATCAGGTTGATCGAGATGGCTTCATCTAATGGACTAGTATTCATCGGATCGTGATGTTGCATATCCGAGATTGGAGGGATTTGCATGAGTAGTATTTGATCTAAGAGGATGAGTGCTTGTAGGACTAAGCTAGTGGAGATCATGTAGGCTCAGAGGGAGTCTAACCTTAGAGGGAGTAGCCCTATGGAGATTTTGGATCTTCAGGTTCATATATGATGAGTTAGAGGCACTACCGAGATTGTAGGGTTCATTCTATAGAGTATGTTGCAGTGATGGGCACTAGATGGGATAGTGTCATCGCATGATGATGGTTACTTGCTAGTCTTGGAATTACCTCCCTCGCTAAGAGGGAGTGTTGATTTTTGTAGCTTGGGAGGTACTCTAAGCCTTGAGGATCAAGGGTTTGGAGGAAGGAGCTCCACAAGTGGCCTTGTGGGCTCGAAACCAAGCTTGGGGTTTTGCACCCATCGATGTTTAGGCCAAAACCGTGATGATATTTGAACATGTGATGGATGAGGATGAGAGTATCTGACGAGACGAATCCAACGCATCAAGAATCGTCTGATTTTGAGCTGTCATTGAAGAGATATTAATTTTTTGAAGTTACAAGTGGGTTGTATGGGTGACAAGTCATGTAGGCTTGTGTTTTTGGACAATTGTACAAGCCTACCTTGCATATTCGTTGGATCCCTTGTGAAGGCTTTATATTAAGGTCATATGTGTGGTCATTTGGACATATCCAAGAGAAATTTCGTCAAGAAAATACCTCTGAAATTACAGGAAATATCTAAGGCTAGCACGGAGCAAGAAGGATGAGTTTGGGAGGACTTTCTCTCTGTTTTAGGGTGCGTACTTCTTGCAAGACTAATCAGCAGGCTTGAGGAGAGCTAAGGGTGCTTTATGTGCTTATATTTTCTTCTGTTTTGGGTCATCGCTGTGTTGATTCTACAACATCATGTGTGGATAATTGTTGGATGTTCGAGAGGCCTAGTGAGGGTCCTCTCACCCATCCACAGTCTCTAAGAAGCCACCTTAACCTAAACAAAGGGTGTTAACTCTTGAACAATGAGCATACTTCTTATTGTAGCTTAACCGCATGATGTAGGGTGCTTTGAGAAGGATTCCAAGGAAAAATAGTGTGTGGAAGAGGCATAAAAAGGGATAGCAATGAAGTATAGTTAGTTTAAAGGGATATTGCAGTGGTTGGAAAATTTCTTAGGTGTTGTAGCAGTGTGATTTCAGCCCTAACCACACTAGTAGTACAGATCCCAAGGAAAAGAATAGGCCAGTATTATGTTGAAGGATGTGCTCTCTTGTTGATGAGATTTTCTAGGAGGATGGTTTCCTAGGATAGTATAGTTGGTGTTTGCATCCAAGAGGAGGGCTTTCCTAGATGGTTGGATTCTATAACTAGTATCAAATTCTACATCAAGGCTTGGTCACTCGTGGTCTATTGGAGGGCAGCATGAGAGTGTACCAAGTGTAGACATTGGATTGAGCACTTATGGTATGTTGGAGGACAACATAATAGTTCCCAAGTTATAGCCTGATGTGCACCATCTTCATGGACCTAGGTGGTTTCTAGAGTTATAGTAGTTGAGCTCAAGCTTTCATCAGCGTGAGGAGTAGTTGAGAAAGCCTATACTTGTGTGTGGAGAAGGACTTCTATAGTAGATGATGGGAAGTCCTCCTATCCCATGTTCATTGTGGTAGATGGACATCTTGTAGTGATAGGCGGGATCCCTCCATGCCCTATTTTGGTATTCATTGGAGCAATGCAAGAAGACCATAGTGGGATGAATTCCCTGAGTAGTTGAGGAGGAACAGTGGGCATATTGAGAGATGTTCACAAACAAAGTTGTGAAAACTCGATAGGAGTCTCAATGTGTTGTGCCCTTGATGGACTAAGGCACAACTAGTGAGAAGATTTGATAGCCAAGGTTGAATGACTAGATGGACTTGGATCATTAAAAGAAGCAATGCTACAAATTGGGATTCGAAGGACCAGACAAGTACATGGTATGACTGAGAGGAGCTGAGAGAGCATGCGTTAGCCAGATGGTGAGATTATCTTGTTGAGGATAGATTGGTTTTCGATGGATTGACACCAAGCCACGATTTTCTATTCTTGTACTAGTGGATGTATGAGGGCCATTATCCCTAGTACAGGAGCCCTATACTATTGTATTATTCAATTTGATTAATATAACAAAGTTGGGTTGAAAATTGTTAAATGTTGTCCATATTTTGTGCACTAGTATATTTATTGTTGTTTATATTCCGTTGTGCAAAGTAGTTTCATTGTGATTATTAGTTTGGTAGTGTCACATATTTAAGATTCTATCCCAAATACCAAGGTCATGGAAAATAAACACCCTTCAACACTATTCTTTGTTGAATGTTTCTCGAATGGGTCCCCCTAGTTGAATCAATGAGTGCATGAATAATCCCCTCATTTTCCTTTGTCTTTTTCTTTTCTGCACAGGGATTTATCAACCTGTCCTTGTTTCCTTGTAATGTCTTCCAAGACAGCATGGTCCTTGTCCTTCTATTTTAATACCATTAAATTTGGAATCAGTCCATTAAAAACATATGCAACCCATCCTTTAGTAGTTGTTAAAAATAGTTCAGATTTCTTGCACAAGGAAACCTCACACATCCCAAGTAAGAAACCTCCTAAACTTTGGAATGTGTGCCCCTTTTGACTCAACCATTTTTAACATACTTTGTAAAATATTTACATTGTAATTCAATGAAGTAACGCAGGTTGAGGCTCTCACAGACCCCTCCCCCTTGAGGGAACATCGCCCTTAGTGTTCTTATGCTCATATCCAATATAGGAAACAAAATAAAACACATATTTTTTCATGGAGCTTAATAAGTACAACTCTATACAATATTTACACATATATAGACATTTTATTCAACCAACAAACAAAAATGGATATGCTTCTCTCATGGAGTCAGTCATTTCCCAAGCAGCTTTCTCTAGCCCAAAGTTCCTCCACTGCACGTTGACTTTCTCTATGGCTTGATTCCAGAGCATGAGACTCTTCCAGACTAGAATGCATAATGGCTCTGGCTAGAACTCTCTCTCTAGTTCCACCTGTAGCACAGACCAATCAATCACATGATTAGAATCCTTCACATATATTTGAAGCAAAGAAACATGGAAAACATCATGAACTTTAATTGATGGAAGTGAAGTCATCTTATAGGCCACTAGTCCAATCCTTTCAAGGATCTCAAAAGGCCCACAATACCATGGTACCAACTTGTCACATGACCCAATCCTTAAGGAATTATTCTTAGGTTTGATTCTCAAATACTCATGTTCCCCTATTTGGAACTCTTTATGTACCCTATGTTGGCCTGCATAGCTTTTCTGCCTATCCATTGCCACTTTCAGATTCTTCTTGATGGTTTGAATTTATTGCTCCACTTCCTTGAGCATATCAGGCCCAACAAGGGCCTTGTTCATTGGATCACTTCAGCTGATAGGAGTATTGCAACTCCTCCCATATAATGCCTCAAATGGACTCATCTTTATGGATTCTCGGTATCCTTTATTGTATGCAAAATATACAAGTGGAAGGTACATTTCCCACTTCTTAGGTTGACACATTACATACATCCTCAACATTTCCTCGAGGATCTTGTTTGTCCTCTCTATTTGCTCATTTGTCTATGGATGATATGTTGTACTAAATGCTAACTCGGTCCCGAAACCTAAAAATAGTTCCTTCCAAAATCTTGAAGTGAACTTAGCATCTTGATCTCAGATAATTTTCTTGGGGATACCATGCAATCTCACAATCTCCTTTATGAATATTTATGCTACCTCACTAGCAGAATTAGTGGATTTGACTTCTATAAAATGAGCTACTTGCTCAATATTTCAATAACTACCATGATTTCATCATGTTGCCTAGATGTTTTAGGCAACCCTATAATGAAATACATATAAATTACCTCCCATTTCCATTCCAGAACGGGAATACGCTACAATAATCCTACTGGATGCTTGCATTCAGCCTTCACATGCTAAAATTCTATGCATTTAACCACAAAATAAACCACTTATTTCTTCAAATTTGGACAATAATATAATTTTTTAATGGTTGTAAGGGTCTTTTGATATCCTGGATGGCTTGAATAAGGCTTCACATGGAACTCTTTCATTATGAGCCCCTTTAATTCATTATTATTTCGCACAAATTTCTACTCGTAAACCTAATTAGGTCATCATCTGTGAGGTGATATTCTTCATCCCCACCATCTTGTAGAAACTTTTATTTCATTCACTGATATTTCTCATCATGTTGTTCCGCGTTCTTGACTTTTTCTACCAGTCTTGTTTTGTAGGAGCTTATAGTTGCAAAGTGATTCACTTGAATCCTCCTACTGAGTGCATCAACAACCTTTTTTTCCTTTCCTTTGATGTACTTAATCTCAAATTCAAACTCAATAAGTATGGTCATCCATCTAGCCTGTCTTTCGTTCAACTTGATTTTCTCAAACAAATGCTTGAGCCCACCATGCTATGTCATAAGGGTAAATTTTCTACCAAGGAGGTAATGCCTCCACATCTTCAATGCACGAATGATGGAAGCTTGCTCTAAATCATGAGTCACATAATTTACCTCATGCTCATTCAGTTTCCTTCACTCATAACATACTACCTACCCTTCCTGCATCAAGATTCTAGCGAGCCCTTCCTTGCAAGAATCTTTGCACACCACAAAATCCTTGTCAGCATATGAAATCCTCAACACTAGTACATTTGTGAGCAATTGCTTCAACTACTCAAAACTTGTTGCACACTAAGCTTTCCACTCAATTTTTTTCCTTATCTTTGCAAGGATGTAATAGGATGGTCTATCTTGGAGAATTTTCTGATAAATTTCCTGCAATAACCTTCCAATCCCATGAGTGATCTAATCTCATTCACATTCCTTAGTGTTGACCACTCCATTGTATCCTTAATCATTTTTTGATAAACGAATATCCCTTCCTTGGAGATAATATGTGCAAAATAATGTATTTGTGACTAGAAAAAGTCACTCTTTCCAAGCTTTTCATAGATCTTGTGCTCCCTCAGCAACTATAGCACTGCAACCAAATGATTGTGATGCTCTTCCTCTGTCTTTGAGTACACTAATATGTCATCAACAAGCACAATCAAAAACGTATCCAAATAAGGACGCAACACATTTTTCATTAAGCATATGAACATGGTAGGGGAATTAGTAAGCCCAAAGGGTACAACTACAAATTCATAGTTCCCATATCTGGTTCTAAATGCAGTCTTGTGAATGTCCTCCTCCTTAATCCTTACTTGACGATATCTTGACCTTAATTCAATCTTAGAGAACATTGTTGCTTCCCTCAGTCGATCAAAGAGATCATCAATCCTTGGAAATGGGTACCTATTCTTTATAGTCACCTTATTTAATTTCCTATACTCAACGCATAATCTAAGGGTTCCATATTTCTCTTTACAAACAATACATGTTCTCCCCATGGAGACACACTCGGCCTTATGTAGCCCTTGTCAAGCATCCCCTTTAGATGCAATTTTATCTCCACCATTTTAGGGGTACTCATCTTGTATGGTGCCGTGGACGTTGGTGCTGCTCCAGGTACCAATTCAATTGAGAAATCTACCTCTCTATGGGTAGGTAATCCAGGAAATTACACTGGAAACACTTTTGCATACTACTATAGAATCGGGTACCTTTTCAGCGGTTCACTTTCCTCATTATTAGCATCACTGCAAGCCTTTCCATCGCTTAAGGTTTGTACTACAAACAACATTCATCCTTTTTTATTGTTTTGCTTGGCCTGCATGGTCGTGATCGACCTCACTGAAGTAGGCTTTTTCCTACCCTATGGAACTCTACTTTATCCTTGCTCATCTAAGCATTCACTTTCCTTTTCATAACAGCCCACTTCGTCCTGTGAAAGTATAACCAATCCATGCCCAATAATATGTTGTATGGACCTTATGGAAATACATTCAAATGTGCTTTTGTAGGCATGCCATTGAGTTGAAATGTACATGGTCTCACAGAATGATAAATCCTTCTTTTAGTTATGGTTTCCAATTGAAGCAACCATGGTATTTCATGCAATTCCTTGACCAAATTACATTTATCAACAAGCTATGGGCTGATATATCTATAATTAGAACATGGATAAATTAAAACAGAAATAATTTGATCACACAATTTACCTTCCATCTCAATGATGGATGCCTAATGGTTATATAGAACTGCATAAATTTTGGGTAAATCTCGAGCTACATCACCCACTCTGTGAGCTTCTTGGGCACTGTAAAAATCACCCACTCTGTGAGCTTCTTGGGCACTGTAAACCTTTGGTCCAACATCTTTTTGATGTAGACAATCTCTTTTCCATGGTTTTCACCACATGTCCAATACTTTATTGGCTATCAACCTTCAAATTTAAGCTTCCCCGATGATGGTTGTTGCATATTTCTCTTAACAACAACATTGGCTATCTATTGAATTTCTTTGTATGAGTTGGGCGCTTACCTTCCTTTTTTGAACTTTTCTTAGGCCAATTATTCTTAGTTTCAACACTATTCTTTTCCTACCAATTACCCTTAATTTTTGGCCTACATTTTGGTTGATCATAGTAGTGCTTGAAATTATTAATAACATATTTCAGAGTCTAAGGTTCCAACAACTCAATTTTTTCTCTGAATGTCATAGGAAGCCTACTAATAAATGCTTGAATCTTGTATTTCTCATCCTTAAGATATGGCATGTACCTCAATAGTTCCAAGAATTTAATAGCATATGCATCATATGTTAATTTCCCCATCTTGAGTTCATATAACTCTTTTACTTTTCCATAATAGTAGAATTCATACAAGTATTTCTCTCTGAAGATATTCTCAAACTTTGTCCAATAGAACTCCTTCTCAACAATGCCTCTAACATTTTTCAAGTCTTCCTAAATTATGTATGCTTTTTCCTTCAAGACAGTAGGTGGCAATTTTGGCTTTCATATTTTCAGAATAGTCATGAATTTTGAAAAAATTCATCATGCCAGGAAACCAAACTTATGCATCCTCTAGTTTCTTTAGTTCTCCATAAAATGTGGGTGGATTTTCTTTCTTGAATTCCTTAGCCATGTAATCTATTTCCTTCCTCCTAGATGATGATGATGGCGATGATGAGAGTGATGGTGGTGCCTTTTGGTAGCAAAACTAAATGGTCTGCTAGAATGATGCACATAAGTGTTGGTTCCTCCCCTTGGGGTTCTTAATGGTACATTTATCGGCACAATATCCTGACTTTCAGGCCTATGCCTCTGCTACCATCTTCCCCATTTGTATTTTCTTTTTACTCGTGAAGGCTCTTTTTGCCTCTATGACTAGCCCTCATCTCAAGTTTCCTTCATCTCTACAAGTCTGAGATAGTTTTCAAGATGACTAAATTTATCTTAGATTGTCTCTCTTGAGCTCTTATCGGCCTCTCATTATTGTCCTTGAAGCTTCTAACTCCAGCCGTTAGGCTTCTCAAAATATCCATCCAATCTGGAGAGTGATTCCCTCCCCCTTGGTCAATTGATCTTTCTTCATCATTGGCCCTGACCTCATCACTTCTAGGATGTGACTGATCAGATTTATACTACACCATACCAGTCCTCATTCTATATTTATCTCTGCCTTAGGCTACTTGTGATGTGTTATAAATCACACACATTGTTAAATATTCATGTGATAAACAAATATATGCAAGCATGACCAATGAACCTTGCATTCGTGGAGCTACCATTAATAGCCATGTTATGACAAAACAACCTTGTTAGTATGCCCATGGTATTTAATAATTGATATGCACCAATCATGTATCAAGCAACTCCAACTATTAGTGCATAATAAATAAATGAAAAACAAAATTATGCCAGGTTCCTACTCTTTTACAGAGCCATTGTAATGGACCATTTGCAACAAACAGTGCAAATTAGTACATGATTATAAAAAACAACAAATCATCAAATATAAAATATAGGCCTGCAAAATCCACAAATTATTATAGTTGTTAATTTGTTCAACCATGCCAACTATTTAGGTTACTACTATTTTAAATAGATCATAGAGTTAATCTACCAATTAGGGCTACAATTAATTTATCTAGACCGGATTTTAACACCTAAACATTTTTTTTACTTCATTTCTAAAAATCATTACTTGCTTGTGATAGATCCCATCCATTCCAAGTGTTGAACCTGGATGCTATGGTACCACTTGTAACAAACACACCCCACCTACCCAGTGGAATGGATTTTCACTGATAACCCAATTCCTCTTGTCATATGTCGAATAATATATATATATAATATAATATTATATTATAATATAATAATATATAATATTAATCCTATTATCAATTTCCTCCCTTATGGACTTTAAATCATTTAAAATCAACTAACTAAGGATTATGGATCCCCACCTTCTTCACTGAGCACACTACTCAGTCCTCAATTGCTTCATCGTATATATATATAAATATATATAATGTTAAGCTGCCCATATATGATGGAATCCTCCCTAGTTAATTTCCTAGCGCCTTTAATAATCCGCCACATCACATAAAGGACATGGAGGTTCTAGGCAGATCCCTGCACATTCAAATAGTGGAGCCATCACACACTTCTTCCGACAAGGTAACATGTGTGAGGTTTCCGAGGGGGGTCACCTCTTAGAATGGGCAGTATGAGGAAATTGTCGATCACCATATCAACGACTCACTATCATTCTGGTGAGTCAAGCCCTTTTCCCAAAACCGCCAAGGGCACCCTTCAGAAGCATGTTCTTATTTCTAGTGAAACCATGAGGATTCCCTTATGTACTCATGATGTTAGGTTGAGGCCCCACCTTTCCGGCCCCTCCCACAGTGCCAGCCCTTCACATCATCCTGACACTTATGTCCCAACACTCTCATCTATTGATCTCCCTTATACCTTTGGGATAAGACCTTTGGGACATGTCATCTTGATGCCTTCATCCCAGTGCCTCCTCTCATGTTTCCTTTTGTAACCATTCAGGGTGGGACCCTTCCGGACACATCATCCCGATCCAAAATCCTCAGTGCTCTCCCTGGGCACTCCTCTTGCACCTCTGGATAGGGACCACCGGGACACGTAATCCTAATCCCAACACCCCAACACTCCCATAAAGTGCACTTTTGGGCTTTCAGGGAAGAACCCCTAGGTTTACATGGTACGGTAGGCCACACCTCTGCATGACCCCTACTTCTGACTACCCTACATTGTAACAGTGCCACAGCATCTCATTTCGAGTCATATCGACTCTTTATTATCATGCTTTGCATTCAACCTATAGGAGAGATCTACAGGTTGAGTTGTCCCATGGCCCACCCTACACCAATCCCGTGCATTTGGGATTGTGGAAGCCACCATGTCCTGATCCACATCATCCCACGCTTTGATGCATGTTTCCCTTTCCTAACTTACAATATTTTGGTCTCAAGGATGAGATGGTATGTGGGATCCATCTTGACCAATGGGAATTCTTGTTGAAAAATTGCAACAAGAAAAACTTGATTTAATTTTCCCTTGAATTAAATTAGGAGAAAAATTGTAATTCCAAATCACAAGACAACTTGTAAGAGTTAACTAAGATAATTTCACTTATTGATTCAGTTAATTTGAGTTGAGGGTCTAACTTGGGTCATGTAGAGTGGATCCTACTTTTTAGGAGCCCTAGTTGAGTTTATTTTGAGTTGTAATTAATTAATTCAGTTTAACTGAGTTAAATTCAATTAAACTAGTTCCAATTGTTGGAGGAACTAGTAGGAGGTCTATCAATGGGGTGCAGCTTCAGTGTTCAACCAGTTAGCAGAGAATTCAACCATAAATAACTCATGCATGTGTGATCTACGAGTTACCCAGTTGAGATTGGAGTTCAAGGGAAGTGTACTATTAGTTGTATAATCATCCAAATTGTATAGGTGGTGCATGCAGTCAAAGGAATGCCTATGATGGATTGCACAATTATGGATGATGAATTTACCTAATTAATAGAGGCTAATCCCCAAGGAAAAACGCAAGGAAATAGAGACTTGGGAAAGTATAAAACCGGTTAAGTATTGGCCAAGGCTTGTCTAGGAAGTAGTGAGAGAGATAGAGATACTGTAGATATTGCTCGGGCTTGAGCAAAGTATTGTAATCTTCTCATATTTTTCTGACTAATGCAATATATAAGTAGTATGGGTTTCTAGTTGTGGCTTTCCCCAGGAAATCATTGTGTAATGTGTTGATTGAATTATTTCTCTTGTATGCTTCATGATTCTGCGATCGTTAATTATTTATGTAGTTGGTAGAGTAGATTCAATTCTATTGTTTCAGTAAATTATAATTATAAATTTGAATCTACAAGGAATTTCTACATGGTATCAAAGCATGAATAACAATAGAAGAGAATAATATGAGTTTATCTTTGCAGGTAAATCGAATTTGCAAGACCATTCTTCAAAGAAATTAGAATGTCATTCTATGGATTGAGACTCGAGTATGCCCTTGAGGGTAGCTCAAATTATATTTCTTCGAAGGACAGGATGGAGGAAATTTTGGAAAGTAACATGTTGAAGAAATTTATAGACAATGATATTCCTAAGCCTCCAACAACTAATGCTCAAGATCTGGAAAAGTAGAAGAAATGTGTAGAGAAGGCGAGGAGGATCATACTAGAAGGAGTTTGATATCATATTGTCTCAAATATCCATGGGAAGGATACCCCATATGCAATGTGGCAAGCCTTGATAGACTTGTTTCAGAACAACAGTGACCACAGGAAGCTGGCACTGAAGGACAAGCTTCAGAAGATCAAGATGGAGAAGGGAGACATAATACGCAGTACTTGAGCAGGTTCACCCAATGTAGGGATGAACTTGGGAGTGTTTGTATTACAGTTCTTGAAGATGATATGGTAAGCCTAACACTTCTAGGCCTTCACAAGAGTTGGCACAACTACTAGGATTCAGTAAATGGGAGGGAGAAGCTACCAAAATTTGGAGCGATTGTGGTCTGACTTGGTGCAAGAAGAGATAAGGTGGAACACCAGAGATGGAACCTCATCCAAGCATGATGATGAGGAGAATTGTGCCTTGGATGGAAAGGAAAACAAAGGGAAAGGGAAGAAATCCCAATCAAAAGGAGATTATAGTCAGGTAGGCAAGAAGAAGCACTTATCAAAGATTAAATGTTTTCATTGTCATGAGTTGGGACACTATGCCACGAAGTGTCCACACAAGAAGGCTGACAAGAATCCCTTAAGAGGAGCAGCAGGTGAAGCTCTAGCTTCACAAGTCGAGTTGGATTTCACACTCATTACATGCATCGTCACATCAGTAATGGGTAGTGTGTGGTATATAGATAGTGGAGTCTCATTCCATATGACGGGAAACAAAGAAGTTTTAAGTGACTTTGAGGAGAAGGACCTCCAGATGCACATCGAGATGTGATATTATGGAAGGTATAACGTGATCGGTATCTATATAGTTACTTTTCATAGGGAGTCTAGTTCTCCTCTCACGTTATAAGATGTCATGTATGTTAGGGGTCTGAAGAAGAATTTAGTTTCAGTTGCTATGTTGGAAGACTATGGCTACGATGTGATGTTTAGCAAAGGAAAGGCTTTCCTTCATCACATACTCATGGGACAAGTAAAGTGGATTAGGGTTCGGGTGCAGAAACTATAAAAATTGAAGGTACAATATTGTGCTAATTTGAGCACAAAATCATAGAATGTGTAGATTAGAGACATCGATGAATTATGGCATAAAAGACTTGGCCATTTTCACCATGGAGATTTGAAAATCATGCAACATATTTCTACAGGACTTCCCAAGGGTGCACTAGAGCAACGATATACATGCAAAGAGTGTACATTGGGGAAGTACACCAAAGCCACCTTTCATGATAAGGACAATTGAGCACAAATGATCCTTGAAACAATTCACTCAGATGTGTGTGGAATGTTCTCGGCATCCTCCTTGACAAAGCACAAGTATTATGTGATATTTGTAGATGATTTCTCACGTAAGTGTTGGATATTCTTCATGTGGAACAAAGACCAGACATTCTCAAAATTTTGTGAATTTAAAGCACTTATTGAGAAATACACTGGCAGGAAAGTGAAGGCTCTCTAGAGCGATAAAAATGGAGAATATGTGTTGAATGAGTTGCAGAATTTTTTTTGCATCAGAACGTATTTGACAAGAGTTAATAGCACCCCATAACCCACAGTAGAATGGGGTTAATGAAAGGAGGAACAAAAGTATTGTGGGAGATGCACGAGTGATGTTGCATGATCAGGGCCTACCGTTGCACTTGTGAGCTGAAGCATGCAACACAATGGTATATGTGCAGAACAGGAGTCCTTATCAAATTCCTAGGATGAGTACACCAGAATAATATTTTTCAAGTAAGAAACTAGATGTGGCATACTTCAAGATCTTTGGTTCATCAATTTACTATCATGTTTCCAAGGATGCAAGGAAAAATCTAGAATCGACAAAAGAGTTGGGCATATTTGTGGGGTACACTGATAAACCTCACAACTATCAGGTGTACCTACCATCTCATAGGATTACATTTGTTCATAGAGATGTGAATTTAGATGAAGATAATGCCATGAGATGTTCCCTTGAGAGGGAGATTTAGTTGAATGCAAATGAGGAGTTGTTGGCTCCAAAGGGAGAACCTTACGATATTGTGGAGTAGCCACAAGCAGAGGAGTGGAGAGTGGAAAAACCCACTCATGAAGAGACATCCAAAGATGGAAGGAAGTGCACCAAGGAAGCTGACAGATTATTGCATAATTCTAGAGAGAATGTGGGAGCACCCACATCATAACACAAGCATAGGGGGTCTCCATATCGGTACATTGGGTACATGACTCTGATGAGTGAGATAGTTGAGAGTCGAGACACAACCATCCTCATTCGAGGAAACAATGCAGAATCTAGTATGGGTTGATTCCATGGTAGAGGAATATGATTCCACAGTCAAAAATATTATTTGGGAAGTTATCCCAAGACCATAGAACAAGTCAGTGGTAGGTTCGATGTGGATCTACAAGGTGAAGCAAGCAACAGATGGGAGTGTCTAGAAACACAAGGCCAAATTTGTGGCCAAGGGGTTCTCTCAGGTGGAGGGAATTGATTACAAGGAGACCTCTTCTCTAGTAGCAAGGTACTCTTCAATCAAATCTATTCTAACACTTTAGCACATATGGGAATCTGGAAGATACATCAAATGGATGTGAAGAAAACCTTCCTCAATAGAGTGATTGAGGAAGAGGTGTACATAGCGCAACCAGAAGGATTTAAGACCTTCGACAAAGATTCACATGTGTGCGGACTCAAGCAAGCATTATATGGATTGAAACAAGCACCCCATGCTTGGTACACCAGGATCAACAAATATTTCACCAAGTTCGACTTCACCAAAAGTGAAGTAGATGCAAACCTTTACCATATTGTGGTTGAAGCTAAATTATTGATTATAGTATTATATGTTGATGATTTGATTCTAACAACTGATGAGAAACTAGTCACATATTGTAAAGAGGATCTTGCAAGAGAATTTGAGATGAAGGACCTGGGGCTCATGCATTATTTCCTTTGTATGGAAGTATGGAAAGAAGATGAGGAATTGTTTGTCTCTTAGGAAAAATATGTCAACGAGATACTGAAGAAGTTCCACATGGAGAGAAACAAACCCATGGAGACTCTTCTAACAGGGAATTGGAGGAAGGAAGATGCTACTTCAAGTGAAGTGGTAGAGGCTACCATTACAGGAAGTTGTGGGTTCACTTATGTATTTTGCAAACACACGACCATACATGTGTTATGCAGTTAACCAGCTTAGTCAAGCAATGGTTAAGCCAACCAAACTATATTGGAAGGAAGCTAAACATGTGTTGAGATACCATAAAGGCACCACTTAGTTTGGTCTTTGGTATAGGCAGACAGAAGGAGTGAAGCTGCAAGACTTTAGAGATGCAGATTGGGTAGGAAGTCCATCATGCAGGAATATCACATCATGGGGAATATTTTGTATGGGGTCGGCAGTAGTTTTTTTGTATATGTGGAAGCAAAGATCAGTTATACTCAGTTCAGCAAAAGTAGAGTACATGGCTGCTAGTCAAGAAACTTGTGAGGCTATATGGATGAGAAAGATCCGTGTTGGGTTATTTGGTCAACAGATGGATCCTACAATGATTTACGGTGACAATAGAATTGTATCAAACTCTCTAATAATCGAGCTTTTCCTGATCAATCCAATCATATCAACATCCAGTATCACCATCTTAAAGATTGTGTGCAAAGGAGGATCAGGTTGCTAGAGTACATTCCTATAGGGGAAGATGATGCAGATATCTTAACTAAGGCACTGTCAAGAGGTAAATTCGAGTTCCATAGAGGCAGGATTGGGGTATCTAATAATCCCTTCTCGTTGAGAGGGAGTGTTGAAAAGGCAAAAAGAAAATCCTAATTTATTTTCCCCTTTAATTAAATTAGGAGAAAAATTGTAATTACACATCACAAGACAACTTGTAAGATTTAAATATGTTAATTTCACTTAGTTGACTCAGTTAATTCAAGTTGAGGATCTAACTTGAGTCATGTAGAGTTGCTACTACTTTTTAGGAGCCTTGGTTGAGTTGTTTTTGAGTTGTACTTAATTAATTAAGTTTAACTGAAGTCAGTTAAACTAGTTCCAACTATTGAAGGAACTAGTAGGAGATCAATGGGGTTGAAATTCAGTGTTGAACCAGTTAACTGATAATTCAGCCATAAATAACTCAAGCATCTGTGATCTATAAGTTACCCAATTGAGATTGGAGTTCAAGGGCAATGTAATATCAGTTGTATAATCATCCAAATTATACAGGTCGTGCATGCAGTCAAAGGAAGTCCTATGATGGATTGCACAATTATGGATGAGGAATTTCCCTAATTAATATGGGTTAATTCCCAAGGAAACAACGTAAGGAAATAGGGACTTGGGAAAGCATAAAATTGGTTAAGTATTGGCCAAGGCTTGTCTAGGAAGCAATGAGATAGATAGAGATAGTGCAGAGGTTGCTCGATCTTAAGCAAAGCATTGTAATCTTCTCATATTTTTTTGACTAATGCAATATATAAATAGAAGGGGTTTTTAGCTATGGATTTCCCATGGAAATCATTGTGTAATGTGTTGATTGAATTCTTTCTCTTTTATGCTTCGTGATTTCGTGATCGTTAATTTTTTCCACAGTTGGTAGAGTAGATTCAAGTCTTGTTTTAGTAAATTACAATTAGCAATTTGAATCTACAAGGAATTTCTACAATGCTCCCCACCTTCGAGCTACGAGCCCAATTGGCTCGGTGCTCTATCATCTTGGTCATTCCTTTATGTTGCAAGAACAGACCTCTGAGATATTTCCTCCAAGCCACATCATCATCAATCGTCCAATAGCGACAAGGCGAATCTGAGTGTGCCAATCGTGAGCTTCCACAACTAGGTTTTCCTCATATTTGAAGGATAAGGTTTATTCGATCAAATTATAAGTTGAGTTCCCACTCAATTTCATCGCACGCAACTATATGCATAAATTATTCATTCGAGCATGGATTTAAAAGGCTCGACAACTATGGTGTTGTAACTGCCTAGACCCATGCTAATGGTCCGCCATGGCTACTATGACGCACTAAAATGCTTAATGACGCTACCCCTCCTAAGATTATGATAGTATTTCTCCTCTCAAGTCCACAAGAGTTGCAAGGTACCAAAAGGGCCACACAACTATTTTCACTCTGCAAAGATCAGTATGCCAAGGTGCACCATTGGGCTTACAGTGGCAGGGCTTGCGACATTGTGAAGCTTGTCGAAGACCTTCGAGACTGCTAAAAATGAAAGGCTGAGAAGCCTTTAACGTGGATTCATGGGTTATTAATTTAATAGAAGAAGTAATACTCAACGTTAACACAACACCATGTGAACTGTAATATAGGCTTGTAGCTAGTATATATATATATATATATATAATATATATATATATATATATATATATATATATACACACAAACCCTATCAAGTAGGTTGTCTTCAATGTAACCATCAAATTGTCATGAAATATGTGTTTATATCAATCATTTTCATGCTTTAGTTTAGATCCTCATGGATGTTTTCAATGCCTTTATGCCTTATTCATTATGTTATTTATGGTGTTCCATACACAACACAGTCAAGCATTTGACATAGCATAACATTTCAATCCAGAAATGTAAACACGTGTACATCACATTCATAAGCATCAATTTAGTAAAGAAATATAAACACACATTCATTAACATTGAAAATGCATAAGAACACTTGATCTCGTAATGTTATGGGAAACTGAGTTTGGGACAAGGAATCTCCACCCAAACATAGACATCTGTAGCGAAGATCACTTGCAGTTGTCACCCCCAACCCATATTCTAGAGACTGACGTGTTGAAAATGCAACAAGAAAATCCTAATTTAATTTTGTCCTTGAATTAAATTAGGAATAAAATTGTAATTCCACATCACAAGACAACTTGTACGAGTCAACTAAGTTACATTTACTTAGTTGGCTTAGTTAATTTGAGTTGAGGGTCTAACTAGAGTCATGTAGAGTGTCTCCTACATTATAGGAGCCCTAATTGAGTTTATTTTGAGTTGTAATTAATTAATTTAGTTTCACTGAGTTAAAGTCAGTTAAACTAGTTCGAACTGATGGAGGAACTAGTAGGAGGTCAGAGAATGGGATTATGATTCATGTGTTCAACCAGTTAACTGATGATTCACTCATAAATAACTCATGCATTTCAGATATGAGAGTTACCCAATTGAGATTGGAGTTCAGGGACAATGTAGTATCAGTTGCATAATCATCTAAATTGTACAGGTGGTGCATGCAGTCAGAGGAAGTCCTATGAGGATTGTGTAATTCATATTGAGGAATTTCCCTAATTAATAGGGGGCTAACTCGCAAGCAAAAAATACAAGGAAATAGGGACTTGGGAAAGCTGAAATTTGGTTAAGTATTGGCCTAGGCTTGTCTAGGAAGCAGTGAGATAGATATAGTGCAAAGGTTGCTTGGGCTTGAGAAAAGCATTGTAATCTTCTCATATTTTCTTACTAATGCAATAAATAAATAGCAGGGGTTTTTAGTTGTGCGTTTCCCCAGGAAATCATTGTGTAATGTGTTAATTGAATTCTTTCTCTTGTATGCTTTGTGATTTCGCAATCGTTTAATTGTTTCTGTTGATGAATAGAGTAGATTCAAGTCTATTTTTCTAGTAAAATACAATTAGCAGTTTGAACCTACAAGGAATTTCTACATGGTATCAAGGCTGAATTCACTCTAGAAGAGGAGAATACGAATTTGTATTTTGAAGGTGAAATCAAATTTGTAGTATCATTCTTTATAGCAAACATGATGTCATTCTATGGATTGAGACTTGAATATTCCCTTGAGGGTAGTTCAAACTATATTTCTTGGAAGGACATGATGAAGGCAGTGTTGGAAGACAATGGGCTAAAGAAATTCATAGACACTTATATCCTTAAGCCTCCAACAACATATGCTCAAGATCTGATAGAGTAGAAGAAATGTGTTGCAAAGTCGATAAGGATCATACTAGAAGGAGTTTGAGATCATGTTGTCTTGAACCTCCATGGGAAGGAGACTCCATATGCAATGTGGAAGGCCTTGACAGACCTATTTCAGAATAGCAGTGACCACAGGAAGTTTGCATTGAAGGACAATCTCAAGAAAATCAAGATGGAGAAGGGCGACATAATACCAAAGTACTTGACCAAGCTCACCCAATGTTGGGATGAGCTTGGAAAATTTCATGTTACAATTGTTGAAGATGATTTTACCAGCCTAGCACTTCTAGGCCTTCCCAAGAGTTGGCACAACTACTAGGATTCAGTAAATGGGAGGGAGAAGCTACCAAAGTGGGAGCATTTTTTGTCTGACTTGGTGCAAGAAGAGATTCGGCGAAACACCAGAGATGGATCCTCATCCAAACATGATGATGAGGAGAATTGTGGATTACCTGGAAAGGAAAAGAAAGGGAAAGGGAAGTCACCCCATTCCAAATCAGATTTTGGTCAAGGCGACAAGAAGAATGACTTGTCGAAGATTAAATGTTTTCATTGTCATGAGTTGGGACACTATTCTATGAAGTATCTGCACAAGAAGGCCGGAAAGAAGCCCTCAGGAGAAGCGACAGGTGAAGCTCTTGCTTCAAAATTTGAGTTGGATTTCACCCTCATTTATTGTGTGGTGACATCAGTTATGGGTAGTGTTTGGTATCTGTATAGTGAAGCCTCATTTCATATGACCGACAACAAAGAATTCGTCAGTGACTTGGAGGAGAAGGACCTCCAGATGCACATAGAAATGGGAGATGATGGGAGGTATATCGTGACTGGCATCAATATTGTTACTTTTTAGAGGGAGTTGGTTCTTCTCTCACATTAAAATATATCATGTATGTTCCAGGTCTGAAGAAGAATTTGGTTTCAATTGCTATGTTGGAGGACCATGGCTACGATTTGATATTTAGAAAAGGAAAGGATTTCCTTCATCACATAGCCTCAAGGAAAGTGAAGTGGATCGGGCTTCGGGTGAAGAAACTCTACAAATTGGATGTAGAAGACGATGCTGCTTTGAGCACAAAAGCAGAGAAGGTGCAAAGCCAAGACATCGGTGAATTGTGGCATAGAAGATTGGGTCACTTGCACCAAGGAGCTTTAAAGATCATGCAACATATTTCTACAAGACTTCCCAAGGGTACACTAGAGTAGAGAGATGCATGCAAAGACTATAAATTGGGGGAGTACACCAAAGCCACCTTTCATGATAAGGACAATCGAGCGCAAGCAATCCTTGAAAGAGTTAACTTAGACCATTCTCAACAACCTCCACTACCGAGAACATGTATTATGTAATATTTGTGGATGATTTCTTACATAAGTGTTGGATTTTCTTCATGCAGAAGAAATATCATACATTCTCTAAATTTTGTGAATTTAAAGCACTTGTTGAGAAAGAAACTGGCAAGAAAGTGAAGACTCTAAGGAGCAATAACGATGGATAATATGTGTCAAATGAATTCAAGAACTTTTGTGCATCAAAAGACATCTGACGGGAGTTAATAGTACCCCATAACCCATAACAGAATGGGGTGACTGAAAGGAAGAAAAGAAGTATTGTGGGAGATGCACGGGAAATGTTTCATGATTAGGATCTACCGTTGCACTTGTGGGTTGAAGCATGCAACACAATTATATATATGCAGAACAAGAGTCCTCATCGGATTCTCGGGATGAGTACACTAGAAGAAGATTTTTTCAGGTAAGAAACTAGATGTAGCACACTTCAAGATCTTTGGTTAATCAATTTATTGTCATGTTACCAGGGATGCAAGGAAAAATATAGAGCCAACAACTGAGTTGGGCATATTTGTGGGGTACACTAATACACCTCACAACTATCGAGTGTACCTTCCATCTCAGAGGATGAAAGTGGTTCGTAGAGATGTGAAGTTCGATGAAGATAAGGCCATGAGATGTTTTCTTGAGAGGGAGCTTCAGTTACATGCAGATGAGGATATTTTAGCTCTAAAGGAAGAACCTTAGTATGATGTGGAGTAGCTACATGCAAAGGACCAGAGAGTGGAAGCACACACACTCATGTAGAGACTTCCAGAGATGGAAGGAAGCATGCCATAAAGGGTGACAGATTGATACATCATGCTAGAGAGAATGTGGGAGCACCCACATCACAACACAAGAAGAGGAGGTCACCAGATCAGTACATTGGCTACATGGCTCTAATGAGCGAGAGTGTAGAGATTGAGCTATCCTCATTCGAGGAAGTAGTGCATCAACCAGTATGGGTTGATGCCATGGTAGAGGATTATGACTCCATTATCATAAACAATGTTTGGGAAGTTGTCATGGGACCAGCAAACAATAGAGTGGTGAGTTCCAGATGGCTTTACAAGGTAAAACAAGCAACATATGGGAGTGTGGATAAACACAAGGCCAGATTTGTGGCCAGAGGGTTCTCTCAAGTGGAGGGAATTAATTATGAGGAGACATTTTCTCCAATAGCAAGGTACTCTTTAATTAGATCTATTCTATCACTTTCAGCGCAAATGGGATGGAAGATACATCATATGGATGTGAAGACGACATTCCTCAACAAATTGATTGAGGAAGAGATGTACATTAAGTAGTTGGAAGGATTTGAGACCCTCAATAGAGAGTCACTTGTGTGCAGACTCAAGTGAGCATTGCATGGATTGAAACAAGAACCTCGTGCTTGGTGCACCATGATTGATAGCTATTTCACCAGGTTGGTCTTCACCAAAAGTGAAGTAGATGTGAACCCTTACCATATTATGGTTGAAGGTAAATTATTGATTATAGTATGATATGTCAATGATTTAATTCTAACGAGTGATAAGAAGCTAGTAAAATCTTGCAAAAAGGGGTTTTCAAGAGATTTTGAGATGAAGGACCTGAGGCTCATGCATTATTTCTTTGGAATGGAATTATGGCAAGGAGATGAGGAACTTTTTGTCTCTCAGAGCAAGTATGCCAACGAGATATTGAATAAGTTCCACATGGAGAGCAGCGAACCCATGGAAACTCCTCTAGAAGGGAACTGAAGGAAGGAAGATGCTACTTCAAGTGAAGTAGTGGAGGCTACTATTTACAGGTAGCTTGTGGGCTCACTTATGTATTTGGTGAACACACGACCAAACATATTTTTTGCAGTTAACCAGCTTAATCAAGAAATGGTTAAGCCAACCGAACTCTACTGGAATGCGGCTAAACATGTGTTGGATATCTCAGAGGCACCACTCAGTTTGGTCTTTGGTACAGATGGAGAGAGGGAGTGAAGCTACAAGGCTTCACAGATGTAGATTGAGTAGGGAGTCCATCTAACTGGAAGAGCACATCAGGGGGAATCTTTAGTATTAGGTCAGCAACAGTTTCTTGGTATAGAAGGAAGCAGAGATCAGTTGCACTAAGTTTGGCAGAAGCAGAGTACATGATTGTTAGCCAAGAAACTTGTGAGTCTATCTAGAGAGGAATATCCTTATTGGGTTATTTTGTCAGCAAATGGATCCTACAGTGATTTACTATGACAATAAGAGTTGTATCAAACCCTCTGAGAATCCAATTTTTCATGATCAATCAAATCATATCAACATCCAATATCACCATCTATGAGATTGTGTGCAGAGGAGAATCATGTCGTTGGAGTACATTCCTACAAAGGAACAGGGTGCAAACATCTTGACTAAGGAATTGTCAAGAGGCAAATTCGAGTTCCATAGAGGCAGGATTGGGGTATCTGATAATCCCTTTCTTGTTGAAAGGGAGTGTTGAAAATGCAACAATAAAATCCTAATTTAATTTTGTCCTTGAATTAAATTAAGAATAAAATTGTAATTCCACATAACAAGACAACTTGTACAAGTTAACTAAGTTAAATTGACTTAGTTGGCACAGTTAATTCAAGTTGAGGGTCTAACTAGAGTCATATAGAGTGTCTTCTACATTATAGGAGCTCGGGTTGAGTTTATTTTGAGTTGTAATTAATTAATTCATTTTAACTAAGTTAAAGTCAGTTAAACTAGTTCCAAGTGATGGAGGACCTGGTAGGAGGTCAAATAGTGGGGTGTTGTTTCATGTGTTCAACCAATTAACCGATGATTCACTCATAAATAACTCATGCATGTCAGATCCGAGAGTTACCCAGTTGAGATTGGAGTTCAGGCACAGTGTACTATCAATTATATAATCATATGAATTGTACAGGTGGAGCATGTAGGCAAAGGAAGGCCTATGAGGATTGCGCAATTCATATTGAGGAATTTCCCTATTTAATAGGGGGATAATTCCCAAGGAAACATCACAAGGAAATAGGGACTTGGGCAAGAAAAAAATTGGTTAAGTATTGGCCTAGGCTTGTCTAGGAAGCAGCAAGACAGATAAAGATAGTGCAGAGGTTTCTCGAGCTTGTGTAATAGCTCTAACTTACAAATATAAGAAAATATAAATATGCCTAGAAATAACAAGATCTAAATATAGAAATGCTTCTCTTTATTAATCAAAACCCTTGAGGTAGGGTAACACCATAGAATCACTCCTTAAGGAAGGAGAAAACTCCACAAATCATATGCTTGCCAATACAATAATCATTCACATCTCTCAAGGGGGAGTCTCTAGCCTCTATATAGGCTTCATACATAAAACAACATGCGTCTCTCAATACCATATATCTAATACAATGGGCTTATCACATTATTGTTGACTACTTGTGCCCCTTACATGATGCGGGTTAACCACTTTATTTATTAACTATGGCCCATCCCATTATTACATTATTCCCTTTGGTACCTCCCTTTGTACCCCATAATATCCCCCCTAGGTACACTACATCTTGAGCAAAGCATTGTAATCTTCTCACATTTTCTGAATAATGCAATATACAAATAGAAAGGGTTTTTAGTTGTGGCTTTCCCCAAGAAATCATTGTGTAATGTGTTTGTTGAAAATAGCAACAAGAAATGTTAAAAATAGAATCCAGAAATTCCAATTTAATTTGTCCTTGAATTAAATTGTGAAGTAAAATCAAATTTAGTCTTAACATCTACTTGGAAATAATTAATTAAGTTATTTTGACTTAATTAGTTGGAGAAATTCAAGTTAGAAGTCTTTCTGAAGTCATGCAAGAGTTATCCCTTAAATTAAGGAGATAAGATTGAGTTATATTTGAGTTGTAATTAGTTAGCTTAGTTTACTGAGTTAAGTCCAGTTAAATTAGTTCCAAATTTTTTGAGGAACTAATAGAGAGTTAACAGTCAGATGATGCACAGATGCACTCAACTAGTGTACTCCAGTTAACTGGAGATTCCCTCATCAGTAACTCATGCATGTCTATTCTGAGAAAGACCCAGTTGAACTAAATGTCAAGGACAGTGTACTACCAGTTGCATGTGTTTTCCTATAAAGAAAACTCATGCATGTAGAAAGAACAATTCCTTGAGGATTGCGTAGTTCTGACAGTGTGTTGGAGTAGTGTTCCACTTGGTGAGGTGAGAATCATCCACTAGGAACAGTGCAAGGAAATAGGATCTTGGAGGGCAGAGAGGAAGGCTTGTGAGAAGCCAGGATTGCCTATGAGCATCTGTGAGGATTGTACTGAGAGTTGGCTAGCTGTGAGAGCTAAGGCTTTGTATAATTCCTATGTATTTCCACCTTGTATGATAATACAGATAGTGGGGTTTTTAGCTGAGGCTTTCCCCAAAGTATTTTCATGTGTATTGTGTGATTGATTCTTCTTCTTTTGGTTATATTGTTCAGCTCGATCTTTAAGTTTCCGCAAAATGATAGTAGAAGTAGGTTATATTATTATGCTTTGATTTATATTCCATTATTAAGTTAACCTACAGGCATATTTTCTATAGAGCGAGATTTGTAGAGAATTTGCAGAATTTCTACATGGTATCAGAGCTGAATTTGTAAAAATTTTCTACATGGTATCAGACCTGGATTTGTAGAAATTTTCTACATGGCATCGGAGCCAAGTTTATCAGAGATGTGAACAGTATACGGAGAAGAGAATTCAAATTTTGAAGTTCGGGGTTGTAGGTGCAAATCGAATTCATATCATACTTCAAAGTTGGCCAATGGTGTTCTATGGATTGAGACTCGAGTATGCCTTGGAAGGTAGCTCGAATTACATAGCATGGAAAGATAGAATGGAGGTTGTATTAGAAGACAATGGCTTGAAGGGATTCACTGATCAAGAAATCCAAAAGTCAGCTTCAACTAATGCACAAGAGTTGGCTAAGTGGAAGAAGTGTGTGGTGAAGGCGAGATGGATCACCCTTGAGGGAGTTCGAGACGATATTGTCTCGATTCTCCATGGGAAGGATACTCCATTTTAAATGTGGAAGACATTGAAAGACCTCTACCAGAACAGTAGCGACCAGAGCAAAATTGGCGCTCAAGGATAAGCTTCGAAGAATTAAAATGGAGAAGGGTGATACTATTTCCACATATCTAAACAAGCTCACCACCTGCAGAAATGAGCTTAGCAGTGTAGGAATAACTACTGCCAATGATGATATGGTGAGCCTCACTCTCATTGGCCTTCCAAAGAGCTAGAATAGCTACCAGGACTCTGTGAATGGAAGGGACAAACTGTTATGAAACCAGCTCACAAAAAGATAGAAAAGATAGATAAATGCCTTAGAAATAAGCCTCTTCGAGGGGGAAACCTCCTTTACATTACACAAATGAACAATTTTTGGATGATACAATTGAAAATACTTCCTTTCTATGTATAGGATTCTAAGAGGTCATAAAATAATCAGAGTTGAAATAACAATAATAATGTAAGGGCACAATAATAATAGTAGTGGGCTTCTATGGGGCACAATAAACACAATATGGGGACTACATGGGCACAACAATATAATAAGGGGGTTGTACTAATAACAATAAGGGGTTACACTAGTAGTATAGGGACCTAACATGCCCCTCTCATTCAAAAAGTGTTGTTCTCAATGCTTGAGTAGTTCTTGATGCTCCTGTATAAAATTCTTGTCCACCCATGTGGAATCTTCAGCTCGTAAGTTCTTCCACTTGATGAGATACCCTGAAATTGATCAATTTCATAGTTGTCGAGTTCTTGTTTCTGTGACTACTCCAAGCTCCAATATGATTTTTCCTTCCTCGCCAAGTTCTAGAAATATTGTTTGAACTGGGATCTTCTGCAACTTTTGAATGAGTGGCCACACTTCTTCGTCCTTCTTCCATTCATACCTTGTTTTGTTTATCTACTCTGGTTGAATAATAGAAATGGCGCACAACAATGCTTCCACATCCTCATCCTTTCTTGAGAGTGATCTGTCACAACATTTTGCTTCCATTTTTGTAGATGATTTCAAAGTCATAACCCAACATCTTTGTGAACCATTTTTGTTTCTCTTCAGAGGATAATCTTTGTTCTAAGAAGTATTTAATACTGTCATGATCTAATTTTACCTTGAAGTATCTTCCCATTAGGTAAGGTCACCATTTCTTAAGTGCGTGTACTATTGCCAACATTTCCTTCTCATAAATAGCTTTCTTGAGGGACATTTGTTTGTATGTATGTAACCATAAAAATACCCAATCACCTACATCAAAACTTCTTTAATTGCGATGTTGATCTGACTGTTGTTTCATTTGATTCTGCACCAAAGTGGCTTTATCCTTTAAAAGTTGGAGAACTTGTTTTTGATGCTCGATGTGATCTTTCACTGCTTGAATCTTTTTCTTCTTGACATGTAATTTTATATTTAGAGTTTGAGGAGTGGTAATTTCTTCCACTGCATTACACGATATGGTCAAATTCATTTCTTGATGCCCTATGTGATCTTTCACTTCTTGAACATTATTCTTCTTGATATGTCCTTCTATCTTGATAGTTTGAGGAGTGGTAATTCCGACCATTTCTTTACAAGATATGGTCAGATTCATTTCTTCTTTCTTAATGTGGTCTTTCACTTCTTGAACCTTTTTCTTCTTGATATGTCCTTCTATCTTAAGAGTTTGAGGAGTAGTAATTATTTCCAATGCTTTATCAAGATGTGGTCGGATTCATTTCTTCTTTCTCCGGGGTTGGTTCTTGGTGTATATACTCTTCTTTTAACGTTTCTTGATCCTTTTTTTTCTCCTCTCCACAATCAATGTAAAAAAATTTCTTCTCAACACACTTATGACTGTTAATGTATTTTTTATCACAATTGTAACAAAGCCCTTTTTTCTCTTTTTTCTTCCAATGGTTGTGGTGTAACCCTTGTAGGTTGTGGAAGGCTACGAGAAACAACACTTCCATCTTTATAGTTGTGAGGGGTATACTTCCTTGTTGCCATAATTTTTCTTTCCACTTTGTAACAAAGCTCTTTTTCTCTTTTTTCTTCCAATTGTTGTGGTGTTTCTCTAAAGAAGTTGTTGCTCTTTGTATCCTCATAATGTGTTATAATTTCCTCCGTGAAAATTGACCACGTAACAAGTGGTTTACGAGAACAAAGCCCTTTATACCATAAAAATTGATCTTGTTCTAAATATGAAGATGCAATACATACCTTTTGTAACAGTGGTACACCATGTAGATCAAAATATTTCTCCATCTGTAGTATCCAATTTACCGGATCCTTGCCATCAAACTTCCTCATCTCAATTTTTCTTGATTTTAGGAGCTCGATCTTGAAACGACTGTAACTTTGTAATTTTAGATCTCCAAGTTCTGAACTTTCTTCCTGTGGTAGCTCTCTGAGTTCTCTTTCTAACCTCGCAAGTTTGATCAGAATATGATTATCCAAGAAAGAGTTATGCCAAATCTCCCACGGTGACCTGATTATAGACTAGTTCAGTAGAGAGAACTTGTAAAACATGCCACATCTCATTGTTTCGACCTTAGTACCTAAAACTGATATACAAAAAACTACAGGCAGTCCTCTTTCTGAAAATTCTTATGAAATTTCAATATGATGCTCAGAACAAAAGTTATGACGATTTTCCCAAGGTGACCTGTTTGGAATGTAATTTGGGGGTCTGCAAAAACCCTAACTTCCTCATATTATATCTCCGAAAATATAGCTCTAAAATAGACCGATTTCTTCTCAAATTGGTTTTTTTGTAGATTCTGAAACTTCGTAGCGAAAAATTTATAGCGAAAATTCCACAATGACCTGTTTGGGGCAGTGAAACCCTAAAATCCACAGCTTTGATACCAAATGTTATGAAACTAGCTCACAAAAAGATAGAAAAGATAGATGAACGCCTTAGAAATAAGCCTCTTCAAGGGGGAAACCTTCTTTACATTACACAAATGAACAATTCTTGGATGATACAATTGAAAATACTTCATTTCTATATATAGGAGTCTAAGGGGTCATAATATAATCAGAGCCGACATAACAATAATAATGTAAGGGCACAATAATAATAGTAGTGGGCTTCTATGGGGCACAATAATAACAATATGGGGACTACATGGGCACAACAATATAACAAGGGGGTTGTACTAATAACAACAAGGGGTTACACTAGAGTATAGGGACCTAACAAAAACTGTCAGATTGGGAACGACTGTGGTCAGATCTTATGCAAGAGGAGATCAGGAGGAGCACACGAGATGGTTCTTCATCAAAGGATGATGATGAAGAAAATTTGGCCTTAGCAAGTAAGGCAAGGAAAGGGAAGGGGAAGGCTTCCCATTCCAAATCGAATTCTTCTCATGGAGGGAAGAAGGGTGACAAGTCTAAAGTGAGATGCTTTAATTGTCACGAGATGGGACATTATGCAACTAATTGCCCATCGAAGAAGTCCAAGAAGGGATCCTCAAAAGGACCGGAAGGTGAGGCATTAACCTCTCAGTTCGAAATGGACTTTATCCTCATCGCATTCATGGTGTCATCGATGATGGGTTGTGTTTGGTATCTTGACAATGGAGCCTCATTCCACATGACCGGCGATAAAAGTTTATTCAGTGCCTTGGAGGAGAAAGACCTCAAGATGCGCATAGAGATGGGTGATGACGAAAAGTATAGTGTTTCAGGAGTGGGCACGGTTGTTTTTCAGACGGAGAATGGAGATCCTATCACCTTGACAGATGTGAAGTATGTGCCTAGACTGAAGAAGAACTCGGCATCAGTCGCGATGTTGGAGGACAAAGGCTACGATGTTGTCTTTAGTCAAGGAAAGGTGTTCCTTAGACACATCACCACGAGACAGCTGAAACAGATCAGTTCAAGAGTTAAGAACCCATATTCTCTTGAGGTTAAAGATGCATGCAAAGCCTTGAGGAGCAAGGCAAATGTTAGAGACTTGGTGGTTGAGAGGGAGAGTAAATTACCTCTCAACATGCAGACCCAGAAGAAGTCTTAGACAATTGTGGAGGAGCCACAATTGGAGAAGCAGAGATGAGACTGAGTGAAGAGATCCACTCATCCAGATACCTCCATTAGGGGGGAATTTCAATCCAAGTGGGCAGAGGGATCACATGCAGCGATACTTCCAGGTGTGAGGTGGGGCGATGTGAAGTGATAGTCCCAAGAAGGCTGAAATTTGGCAGGGTCCATTGAGAGGTTTTATCTCATGGATCGTACCTTGCTACGTGAGCCCAAAGTACCTGCGGGAGGAATCAGTGGGATTGACACAGTCAGAGATCAAAGTGACAGAGGCTAGAACAGTTAGATATTGAAGAGCGCAGAGAAGGATTGACAACAGTGCAGAAAGGCAGAGTCAGCAGAAGTGCAAAGTTTTCTGTTGACAGAGGCAATAGCAGTCAGAGACTTTGATGACAGATGCATCATACTGATTCAGGTTGGACTTTTCTTTTCTTTTTTTTTTTTTTTTTTTTTTTTTTTTTTTTTTTTTTTTGGAGTTGCTAGAGCAACAACACTAGAGAGAAGTGTTGCATGCATAACATTCCAAAAGTTCGTGATCAAGATCGAGTTGACTTCCTTTCTTGTTGAGAGGGAGCGTTGAAAATAGCAACAAGAAATGTTAAAAATAGAATCCAGAAATTCCAATTTAATTTGTCCTTGAATTAAATTGTGAATTAAAATTGAATGTAGTCTTAAAAGCTACTTGGAAATAATTAACTAAGTTATTTTGACTTAATTAGTTGGAGAAATTCAAGTTAGAAGTCTTTCTGAAGTCATGCAAGAGTTATCCCTTAAATTAAGGAGATAAGATTGAGTTATTTGAGTTGTAATTAGTTAACTCAGTTTACTGAGTTAAGTCCAGTTAATTTAGTTCCAAACTATTTGAGGAACTAATAAAGAGTTAACAATGAGTTGATGCATGCATGCACTCAACTAGTGTACTCCTGTTAACTGGAGATTCCCTCGTCAGTAACTCATGCATGTCTATTCTGAAAAAGACCCAGCTGAACTAAATGTCAAGGATAGTGTACTATCAGTTGCATTTGTTTTCCTATAAAGAAAACTCATGCATGCAAAAGGAACAATTCCTTTAGGATTACGCAGTTTTCACATTGTGTTAAAGAAGTGTTCCACTTGGTGAGGTGAGAATCATCCACTAGGAACAACGCAAGGAAATAGGAGCTTGGAGGGCAGAGAGGAAGGCATATGAGAAGCTAGGATTTCCTGTGAGCATCTATGAAGATTATACTGAGAGCTGGCTAGTTGTGAGAGCTAAAGCTTTGTATAATTTTTATGTATTTCCACCTTGTATGATAATACAGATAGTGGGGTTTTTAGTTGAGGCTTTCCCCAAAGTATTTTTATGTGTATTGTGTGATTGATTCTTCTTCTTCTGGTTATATTGTTCAGCTAGATCTTTAAGTTTTCGCAAATTAATAGTAGAAGTAGGTTATAGTATTCTGTTTTGATTTATATTGCATTATCGGGTTAACCTACAAGCAAATTTTCTATAGAGCAAAATTTGTAAAGAATTCGCAAAATTTGTGTGATTGATTCTTCTTCTTTTGGTTATATTGTTCAGCTAGATCTTTAAGTTTTCGCAAATTAATAGTAGAAGTAGGTTATAGTATTTTGTTTTGATTTATATTGCATTATTGGGTTAACCTACAAGAAAATTTTCTATAGAGCAAAATTTGTAAAGAATTCGCATAATTTCTACAGTGTTGATTGAATTCTTTCTCTTGTATGCTTCGTGATTTCACGATCATTTAATTTTTTCCGCAAATGAGTAGAGTAGATTCAAGTATATTGTTTTAGTAAATTACAGTTAGCAATTTTAATCTACAAGGAATTTCTACAAGAGGGGCTTGCTTAAGGGATTGAAACACCAACTTCCAGCTAAAACAAGTGTTAATTTATGGTATGTTCTATTCTTAGAGAAATCTACTTCTTTTTCTTATTATTATTCATAAATTAGCAATCACATGTGCATAAGTAAAGTGCAGATAGAACATTAAACGATCAACAGAAAACAAGCCAAGACAAGAGACACAAGATGTGGCGGCTATCCAGGGACAAACCCCAATATGGGGAAACCATATGATCAAATCTTCTTTTATCTTCAATAATTCAGTAGAGAAAAATAGTACAAAAATCTGATTTATATCAGCAGTAGCAAACCCTAGATCAGCAGCATCAGCATTAGCGGCTTCATCATCAAAACTAGGGCAGTCAATATCTCGCAAACCGACTGTCAGATCGGCTTGATTTTACCACCAAAAAATGCAGCCTTCAAAGGAGGTTCAGATGGACCTACAACACAGTTCTGAAGAGGGAGTCTTCTTGTCAATGTTGGTCAAACTTTGGTTCTACAGTTGTAGCCCTAAATTTTGTGTCCTTCCTTCCACATGTGTGAGAGAGAGTCACCTACTGCGCAGGAGAGAAGAGACTATTTTCTGCGCTGGACAGAGAAAGAGAGATGTGATGAGTTGAGTGAGACCAAATGAGGAAAATTCCTCCTGTATTTATACACATTTGATGATAATTGAATAGATGCCATTGTTGGGCTTCTGAGCCTACATGAGTTGTTGGTGGGCTTGATAATTATTCCATAATCAAAATAAATTCATATCTCCATAAATACTTATTGAAATCAGATGATCTTTAGATCAATCCTACACTTCTCAACGACAGGAGTCTAATAAAAATATTATCAGCCATGAATAAGATGACCCACATGGAGTTTGGCCCTAGTTGCCAATTTTAACAACAAGGAATCCATAGGACCTCTTTCCTCCACCCACCAGCCATTTAGTAGTTAAAAAATTCATAGGGAATCCAAAGGCCAATTGTATCCACCCTACAACTACCCAAATGAATCCAATCAAATGCACAGGGTATCCATAGGCTTCTTCTCCATCCAAGCACAAACAGGGAATTCAAAGGCCAACTACATCCACCCAAGAATGTCAAGGGAATCCAGAGAAGAAAGTATCCACCCTAAACACAGTGGTCAGTACCCACTATGGGGAATCCATAACCCACTACAAAATCATAGCAAGAAAGTCTTCAAAGGTCCTCCCTCCAGGAATCCAAGGACACAATCCTCCACCCACACCATCAATGGAATCCAGAGAAAACCATCTCCACCCTTTGGCTTTAAAAGGACCTGAGAGGCATTGTTTCTCACCAATGAGAGACCATGTTCATGCCATTCATGCCAACCAAATTGTTTCCATTGTCTTCTCTTCTCTTCTCTTTAGAAATCCTTTCTCTTCTGTTCTCTTCCCTTCTGCGATGTTCTCTACTTAATGCTGCTCAAATGGGTCCCCTTGCTTGAATCAATGAATGTGTGAATAATCCCCTCCTTTTCCTTTATTGTTTTACTTTATGCACAGGCATTTACTCCCTTGTCCTTGCTACCTTGCAATTTCTTCCAAGATAGCATAGTCCTCATCCTTCTCTTCCAGTCCCATTAAATTCAAAATCAATCCATTACAAACATATACCAACTATCCTTTAGTAGTTGTTTAAAGTAGCTCATATTTCTTTCACAAGGAAACCTCACACATCCCAAGCAAGAAACCTCCTTAGCTTTGGAATATGTGTCCCTTTTGACTCATCCCTTTTTAATATACTTCGTAAAATATTCACATTGCATTTTCATGAGGGAACTCAGGTTGGGGCTGTCACAACCCTGACCACCCATTGACACCCCATATCACTAATTTTGTTTGCAGCATTGAAGAGAAGGGAAACAAATGAAAATGCAAGAATTTCTGAAGATAAGGGCATTTTCCTATAACGCCAAAATTTCTGAAGGAGATGACTAAGGCCTAAACATTGGCCTCCATAGGCGAAACAAGCCTACAAATCAATTCTTAATGATTTTGTTGTGTGTTTTCTCAATATGGTGGATTCTGAGTGAATAATGTGAAGTGATCATCCAAGCAACAACAAAAAGGTCAATTTGTAGAGATTTACAGTTTACAACAATTTTCATAAGATATGGACTTGCAATTACAGCCATGTAGGCACTCAAATCCAAGCGTATAAATAATTGATAAATCATAAATAAGGTAGCAACTCTATTGTGCTACCAATAATTGAAACCATAAATTCCAGGATAATCAGTAGCAAGTGTAATAACAACTTTCAAACATCGACACATGAATGTGCATGATCATAGTAACATTCATTAATAGAAAAAGCTATCACAACCTGAAATCCAAATAGGAACAACTTTATACTTATCTGAATGAATTGAGATAGCTAGAAACTAAAGAAAGGACTTCAACTCTCCACCCAACCATAGGTCAACTACAATGTAATATATGTGAAAGTTCTTAGTCTCAAGGAACCCCTACTATAGCAACTCTGAATCTACTTCACCTACTTGATTTTAATTACATTCATCAAGTTATTCTTTTGAATATTGAATCAAATTACTTTTGCAACCTACACTACTTAAATTTTGATTACATGAAACAAGGACACTGAGTAATGAACTAGATACATAGGACATAGTTATTTTTGGACAAAATAGTCCCCAGAAAAACCCAATGTGGGAAAACCGGTGCAGCAGCTTTGAGGGTTTATCATTATGCAGGAGAAAATTTTGAATACAAATCTTGGATGCTCAATTAGCAATCCTTTACAGAGAAAATACTGGACAAAAGACTGGTGAAATAATATCACCATGTCATTGGAGAATCAGTGACTGATCCTTAGCTATGGGAGGCTCTGCATCACCTTCTGATGGCCTCTGCGTCAAACTATGTCACCTTGGGTAGCTTTTATGTCACCCCTCCTGTGTATTACGCTGCCTCTCAGCTCTAGATCTTCTGATGGCTGAGAATTCGACTTTCTTGCTTCCAGTCTCACACCCTAGCTTCCGACACCTGAACTTCAAATTCCCTCTGCAAAAACTCGACTTCCCCTCACTGACTTGTTGCCTCTACATTGGCACTGCGTAGGCCAACGCCAGCCCTCCTCTGGATGACTTTTTTCCTTTCTCTACCTTGCATTCTCTGGAAATTCCTTCTCCTGGAATCTCACTGCCCCTCTGCTACAAGATCTCCTCAATCGATTTTGCTCCTGAGAACTTCTCATCTCAGAAAATCGATTTCCTCAATCTCTTTGTGTGTTTCTAATTGAACCCCAAGCCTCCTTCTTATACTTTCCCTGTTGAGACTACAAAGGACAAGATTAAGTCTCTAATCAATGGTTAAGATTAAAACATGACTTGATCCACCTTCTAGATCATTTTCACCCATATTTAGATTAATACCCATTAATATTTTAATTTCCCTAAGTTTAGACTTAGGGACCCATTAAAAATATTAATTATTTTAATAAAATACAACCCAGGTGGAATTTCACCAAACAATTTATGGGTTCTTTAGAGCTCATGTCCCTTAGCCTCTCCACCAATTTTCAAGGCTAGAACACTTCTGATGCTACCAAAATCTAACAATATATCCTACAATTAACCACCCCCGAGCTAGATCCAGAGTCTGAGGGGATATTTGTTCTAGGGAAAATTCACACCAAGGCGTGGTCAAACTCTCAGGAGATGGAGCCTACTATCTAGGTGGTTTATCAACTGCTCTACGGTAGTAAGCACCACAGTGACTCTCTACTCCCTAAGATCAATCACAGGGCTTCACCCAAGGCCTAGTTGGGGTGTTTCTCAATTCTAGGAGACTAAATCCACTATATAGGTGGTTTCTCAGTTGTGTTTTCAAGGAGGAACTGAAGGGTTATGTAGTCCATTGTCTAGGTGGTTTATCAGTTCTTCCAGTAAGCACCATAGTGGCTCACTTACAATGTCAAGTGGCTTATCAACCATACAACAAGCACCCAAGTGGTTTATCAGCTTATTCAACTTGTACTAAGTGGTTCAATCCTTCATTGAGCCTCCCATTGGCCATTCAAGTTTATGCAAATAATGAAAGGCCTTCTTTCCATAACATAGGGGATGACACCCTAAATCTCAAAGCGCTGGCTTATGGACAGTCCAGTCTAATACATCCCTCCCACTGGATTTTTCAACAACTCCTCTGCATGGTCTCTTTCCAGGTTGCTCCTCTGCCAATGGCTCTCCTTCCCGCAGGTGTTCTAGACTTGTCTCTCACTCATGTTTTTACTTTTCTGTTGTTATCCATAATCAATGCTTGCATGATTTCTATGTTGTTTACTTGGTCTCTCTATTGTGTGCGTGCCCCCCTTTTCTTGCACTGTTTCACTATTTTCTATCCTTTTTTTGTGTTTTCTTGTTGGTCTCCCTTCTTCCTCTCGAGTACACCATTCTTCTCTTGATCCATGAGGAGGGGATAGGGATTATGTTGTCCTCCCCCACGTGTTACTCACTCATGAATTTAAATGCTTGGCGACGCAAGAAACCAGTGATCAGGGTGGTAAGTAAGGGATTTAATGTGGTGGGTCTTAACCTGTTCTTGGCACACCACAAGAAAACTCACCCTCACCCCCACACCCTCACCCCCCACCCCCCAATATACACACAACTATAAATCCATGTCCCTTCCTTCAGTTCAACCATCAATTCAATTTTTCATAAATTTACATATGCTTAAAAAAAATCACACAATGACTTTTATATATATGGGGTGCAACAAAAATGGATTTTACATTTCTCCCTTGAGCATCCCATATTGAAATATTTGTGTTTTGAGCTTTCCTCAGTTTTGCAAGATTACAAAAAATCTTTTATTTTCAGCATACTTTGAGCCAAGTTGCTTTGTTTTTTTAGTATTCATTGTTCTTCTTCCCAAGTTGGAATGTTGCTACTCTCTTCTTCTGCCTTTTTTAAGTCCTTTTCTAGCCTCTAACACTCCTATCATTTAGAATTTGTAGATATTATTAATTTCCTCCTCCAAAATTGTTAATTTTTGTTTAGATTTTCCAAATATATTCATTTCCCATTCCTTTATGGCTCCCTTAACCCTAATAGGGCTTTTCTGGAAAGCCTTCATGATGTATCCCCTGATGTCGTCATAGGGATTTCTTGTTTCCTTGACCAAGGTTCTATAACCCTCCCAAGTCAACCGATGTGGATTAAATTTGAATGGAATTGTAGGGTTTCTCCTTCCTAATTCCATCTACAAGAGAATACATGTATGTTATATGGTGACCCTCCAAGCCCAATCCAAGATCTATAATTTTTTCTCATAATGTCATTTAATAGTAGAAATTAAATCAAACACTTAGAAATTACCCCCTCTCCAATTCCATTGTTCCTAAAAGTTGGTACTATTTGTAGGGTTTCTTCATCTTACAAGTTTTTGCTACAACCTTGATTTAGGAAATCACTCAAAAGATCCTAGCATCCTATTGAACCGCAAAACTCCTCATGTTTTAATAGTAAATTTTAGTCCCCTACACACATTATAGACTTGGATTAGAAAGCCTCATTGCTTAATAAATATACCCATAAATTCTTCCTTTATTAATTGTGCCCATGTACATTAACCAAAACTAAATATATCTTAGGCTCCTTAGGGTATAAATAATAAATCAAGGATGATTCCACATGTGATTACTGAGAAATATAGGAGGGACTCCACTGTATTAGAAGCCCTAGTGATCTTTCTTCTCCTCCTCACACAAAAAAATGACACCCCAAAAGAATCTTGTACATGGTTGTCCTTGCTACCTCTTGATTTTGCATGGCCTCCTATAAATGTATTATATCCATCTTATATTTTTCAAAAGTTATACCTAGGGATGTTTGTTCATGAGAAGTAGCCCCCTAATATTTAGAGAAAATAATCATTTTTTAAAACTCTTGGAGGCTAACCTTGCTCCAAGGGGATCTTAAACGATACAATGTTTCCCACATGGCATGTTGCATTAACTTGCATCTTGGCAATATGTGAGTAAGACATCATTCTCACATTCACCCTTGACTAAATTGAGGACGTTGTATTATCCAGTCATCTATGTGGTACATTGCTCTATCCTTTATCCCCTCTATTGCTAGAGCAAAGATGGCATTTTTTCTAACTCATTGATTTAAACTCTCCATCCAAGGTGTGCTCAATAACTTCAAGTGACCCCTCCCTTGAAGATACAACTTGAGCTTTCTCTTTACCCTTGTTAGAAAAAATTGTGTTCTCCATATGTTCCTCTTATATGGGTTCCTACAAAAGAAGGATCCTTAGGTTTTTCATCTCCAATGTGCATTGTCATTAGATCCTAATTTGAGGATCTCATTGTATTCAAATATAAAAATTGCTATCAATATCCATTGTGTTGTTCCTTCTTAAAATCATAAACCCTTGACATTCCACCTTTGGGTTGCTTCTCTTTTGTGGGGTGACATATTGGCTTTCACATAGACTCCACAATTCGTCATTTATCATTTGCATTCTTCCTTCTTCTTTCCCCTAGATTTCTTTAATTGCAAGTACCCAAGAGCCCAACTCCCTTACTAAAGGTTGGAGCCTTAATGATTGGCATTTTGTTTACTAGTGTAGAGTTCTTAACCATAAGAGGGGGGAAGTCTTCTCCACATCTTTCAAAGTTGGTCTTCCATAAGCCCACAGGGTTCAACATCATATGAATTATCATCTTCATCTTCCTTTCACTCATGAGGCATTAGCTTTAAATGCTTAAGTGCCCATCTGATTAGAACTTTTTTGGAATCATGGCCTTACAAACCAATCTCCTTGTAACCACAAACATAAAATCAACTCCCAACTCGAAAAAAGGTGCTACCAATGGCACAATTTTCCTGACTTAAAATTAGATGTTTCAAAATATAGCATAAAAGCTGGATAGTATTCCAAACAAAATCATTATAACCCACCCCACCAAAAAAAATTGAAAAATAAAAGAAAATAAAAATAAAAACAAAAGAGATGAAAAAAGATTTCAAATACGAAAACATGTCCCTTTATAAATCAAATTAAGCTAATAAAAATATAATGCACATTTTAAATTTAATGGATAAAAAAAGGTAAAGATTTTTTTTTCAAAAAAAAGAAAAAACATAAAAATATTAGTAAAAGACATGTTTAAGGGGAAGTGAGTCCTAAGCCTCACCGACCTTCAACAACCTTACAGAAGTCATCACACAAACAAGTCTTCTCGCAAGGCCCACCAATGCCCTATGGCTTTGGTAAGGTCATGAGGAGAGGGGACTTACCCCTTACGGAGTGCCAATCACTACTTTAAGTAATGGGCCGATAGGGCAAGTTCCCTCCTCCACCACACTACCAAAGCCACCACTCACTTGAACAGCTTTGATAGGTAAGCAGGGTTCACGAGGGGTTCATGGAATAGAAGGAAGAATTATCACCTTTTATATTCAAACTTGTTTTTTAAATACTTTTCATGTTCCTTTTTAATTTATTTTTTCAAATTTTTTGAAATTGGTTCTTTGTATTATTTTTATTTAAAATATGTTGTGTTGTGTGTGTGTTTTTTGTTATTAAAACACATTCATTTTAGAATTTTTTCTTTTTTATAATTTTTTTTCCCTTTTTTCAATATTTTTTTTTTTTTTGATAATCTTATTTGCAATTGTACAAGGATTTAGATTATGGTTTGAAAACTAGTGTAACTTTAACCCAAACAAAAAAAAAAAGTGGAACAAAAAAAAGTTACCACTAATAATACTTATTTTTTATTCAAGTGTAGATTTAGGATTTTGGTTGCAAAAATATTATTAGTGTTCAAGGCAATAATTTCAAAAACGTCACAACATATAAAAAGAGAGAGAGAGGAGTTAGCACTAGAATCACCAATATTTCATTGGGGAATTTATCTTTTAATATTTTGATTACAATGACACTTATTGTTAAGTCTACAATTTCAAAAATGTTGCAATTTTAACCCCAAATAGAAAATGATACCACTGTCAGCACTATTTTTTATTTAAGGGTTGATTTTAAAGTTTTTTATTAAATTTACCAGAAGTTATACCATCATTGCAAAAGGTGGTAATTTTTCTCCAAATTATCAATAAATAAATAAATAAAATGGTACAAGAGTTTTAGATTTCGTAAGCAAAATGGTGCATCCTCCAACAATGTCACATCAACTTAAATGTTCCTATCTACAAGGTTTGGCTCCAATACTAATCGAATTTTGTGCCCAACGTTATTGTTTGCATAATGCCCTCCTCACCCTCAGAGGTAGTCACGCCACATGTTCTAAGCACCCATCATCCTCAACAAATGCACTCTTATAAAAAAAATGTCAAACCACAACGTGTATCACTACCCGAACAAGTACACCTGCACCTCCCTAGCACTAATCCCAAAGTAAGCTCAGTCTAAGTGCTCGAAATGTAACTCAACCAAAGGCTAATAGCATCACCAAAAATATTACAAAACTGTCCAAATATTCTCAACAACTCATACTATTTTGACTTCAACACATCCCCAACCCCCTTTGTCTTCCACCAGTTGAATTCCATAATATCTTATTTGTCACAAGCATACACTACTCATGTCTCAACAATATCAATGCGGTCGCTTGGTGGTATCTTCACCTCAAGCATACACACAGTTCAACTATTGCACAGTGGAAGCTTCCACCATGACTTAAACACATCCCCAACCCCCTTTGTCTTCCACAAAGTTGAATTCCATAATATCTTATTTGTCACAAGCATACACCACTCATGTTCAACAATCTCAAGGCGATTGCATGGTGGTATCTTCACCTCAAGCATACATACAGTTCACCTATTGCACAATGGAAGCTTCCGGCAATGGTGGCATCTATTTCTTTTCTTTTTTTTGTAAAAACTACTTTAACAGCTTAACCGCAAACCAAGTAACGATGGGAAATCTAATATCCATTAACAACTTCGATTGAAGGTCTCCAAAACAACCTCCCTCAACATGCAAAATTAATCATCAGCTCCTAGTCTTTATTTTATTTTAAAAACAATGGAGTCAATGATGACCACCTCCAATTTGCTCTGCAACTGAAGTAAATGATTAATTAGCATGTTATAGATTCATCCTGCATCGGATAACTTTCCTAACTGCTTACACAAAGAAATTCTAGTTGCATACCGGTAAGGGAAATTTGAATTCACAAGCACGTCCAATCAGTTAGAAGCATGGAAAAGTTTAACATAATTTATGTTACATTAGATAACATTATTCTAAATCCATTGAAATTTAATTGTTGACTCCCCTTGATATTTTTAAAGGCAGGCCCTATTCGCAGAGATTCTGTAGTATACATAGAAATCCAGGAATGATTTTAAAATCAATATTCTCGAATATAAATTTTATTTTCAACATTATCTAAGATAAATATGGACGATGGCAATAATACCCTCTATTAAATTGGAAAACATGCGCCTCAAACTTGTGGAGGGAAATTTCATCCTGAATTTTAAGCCCACATGGTTATTTTTTTTATTCCGAAGTAATTATGACCCTTTAACGAAGCAGACTAAAAAAAACATCTGTCACTTTCTAAACAATTTTGATGCCAAACAATGTCAATTTCTAGAAATATTATATAATTCTCTAGCAACTATCTTTTATTTTCATTCATTGGCAATTTTCAACCTCAAGATTGAGATGCATAATCACAATTATAGCATCTAAATAACCAGAATTACCTAAAGGTTGTCACTATACAATTAAAGCAAATGACAACCATAATGATGCTTTCAAACAACAGACTGCCACCCACCAAAATAGATATATCGTTTACTCCATAATATGTCATAAAGATTAAACGTGAACACATTACCATGGAAAAGTTTTCATAATGCAGCTACATTTTGCAACAATCTGTGCTTGCTGCACACAAGCACAACGAATTTCATATGCAACTTCTTGACAAGTACCCACAACTGAGATGTCTTTGAAGCAAACTAGCTTCATCTGGTACAAGCATGCTATTAAATTATACTTTTGTGACATATAACACTATTTTTCCTTCAACCTTCACAAATGTGCTACCGTGAAACATCGCCATGCTACAAAATAGAAAAAGATGTTACAAGCTATAATCAAATTTATACCAAAACACGTTTTTACATGCCATGATCCCCCACTGCAGAGGATATAAAGGTTATCAAGATCCACATTCAACCGTAACCTTAGTTATTAAGTTGAAACTCTAAGGATGCATCTCAGGAAATAAATGCTTCTTAGAAGTTAGAATGAAAGTGCTGCAACTTCTGCAGAGATTAGATGACGATATAATCTGGATGTTACAGCCAGCCAACACAACGGAAGTTGGTGCCTCCTGAATATAGCAATAAAGTTTACAACTTCAAACTTGTCACATACAGATGCAGTTAGATGCTTCCAATATGGTATATTCCCGCTCAGAAACCACATATTAGTGCTATGTATGCAACACATGCAACATACACTTTAATGAAGCAATAACTGCAACTAATATAGATAAAAATATATAAGCTCATGAATATTTTCATGGTAACACTGGCAAATTTACACTATCAAAAGAGAAAAAGCCAACACGACCACATTCAGTAGAAGCAAATTTTAGAGGAATATTTCCACATAGAAGTTGAAGAGCTTGCACATCATTTTTATTTGGCGGGCAGTCCCTGCAAGAAAGAAGCATAAGATTAAGCAATGAAAGCCCTCTTTACACGTCTTAAGACTAATACGTCATAACAACTCGACATTAAAACACTGAAGGGATAAAGCCTAGGACCAGCATATAAATGTTTTCCTCAAGTATTGAGTTTAATTAAGCAGTTATTTCAAATGTAGAAGACCATTTCTATTTATTGCAATAATTTATCCAAATTCTAGAGACCGCAACTTTTTATTTGTGGAGCACCAAATAATTCCTTTGATAAAAGAAGAAACATGAAAATAGCAAGAAAATTTGAATCTGAAGCTTTGGATTGAAAGATGAAATTGTATTCACTGTTCATCAGCCCCATTAGCATCAATGTATCCTCTTTGTTGCTGACTATTGTATCTACAAAGTGAGTAGAAAGAACAGAACCAAATATAACTTTGCTGAAATCAGAGAGAGGCAAATATAACTTTCCTGGAATCCATGGCTTGTGAACCTTTTATATTTGCAAGGAAATCAGACTGCAAAATTTATGAAACAATCTAAGCAGTTCCAGAAAACATGTACAGTCAACTGATATTTTGATAGCTATTTTAAAAGAGTATGATAAGGAAGTATTGTTGGAGCCCTCCAACAAACTTATACATGATTAGTTTGATTTCAATATTACTGGACCGTGAATCTTAAATCATTCCCCTTGATGTATGAAAATCTGCACAAAATCTATCCATTGCTTATTTGCAAAGGCATTTTGAGCTAGAGGTTCGCTGTCTAAATATGTGATACAAGAATCCACTGTACTACACTCTAAAACTTGAGGCAACCAAGTATCATGGACCTGTTGCCACACAATCTAGCAGGGCCCTAAGGAAGGGGAACCTAAAGGATAACTACTAGACTAAGTGACAACAATGACCTACTGTCACCTCAATCAAGGTCCCCTGCTCTTTACGGATTTTCAACGATGGGAGGATTTTCAAAGAATTACATGGAATGAGTAGATCAATGTTTTAGGTGTGAAGTGATTCCACTAAGCCCATTCAAGGAGAGACACAATAATGGTTCAATGCTTCAAAGAAACTAAAGCCTCTCCAAGAAAAGCCTAGGAGGAGGTTAGGATTTAGGGCTTAAGATTTACAATAATAATAGGTATGTCTAAGATCAAGACTCTAGAAGATGAGGTAAGACATCTGAAAGGAGCTCAATGTGATGATTTAACACTTCCAAAATGCCCTTCACTCTCTTTGAAAGACCTAAGAAAGGCTTGTGTTGGACGTAGTGTTTTATGAATAATCGTGGAAACAAGGTACTCACTAGGTCAAGGAAAGGGAGGAGAAATGGCTTCTTATGATTTATTCCAATGAGTACTAAGCTCATACAACCCTCAAAGAAGTCCCCAAGGTAAGAGAGAAAGACCTAGGTTTTCCCTCTTGGAGTGGCACTGAGGGCAAGAGATTTTATGGATGAAACTCAAGCAGATGCCCACCAAACTTGGAATATAGATAGCCTAGACCTTTAAGCTTGATGTGTGGAACCTCGGATTCCCAAAAAATCACCTCCCTAAAATTTCGTTGCAATAAAATTTCGTTGCAAGCCCTAGATTTCCGCCCTACCTTTCAAGGAACAAAATTTAGGAGGAAAAAGAAGTTGATCACCAAACCTCTTGGACCAGTGCCTAGTCCTTTGGGCTATGGAGTCCTAAACGTGTTAGATTAGCCATATTTGTCCTCAACGAGGTCAAAAGTTGATGCCCTAGCTACCAACCTTCAACTATTACCTACTATTAGAATATGGAGTTTCATGAAGAAAAATAACATTTCATCACTAGGAATATTCATTGCATGTTATATCATGAGTAGCATATGCAAGAGCGAACCAAATAGCTTCAAAAAAAAAATTCTTCAACAAAATTAGGGCACAATAGCACTTACATTAGTTGCAGCAATCGCATACATTAGACATTTTCAAGAGATATTTCATCAACAAAAGAACTTACAAGATAATCATGCAATATATCCATCCATGTTCAAGAAGTAGCTCCAAGACAAGATCAAAAATCAGCTCCAAATATCATAGTGCATCCAAGATACTCTAATAGCTTCCAAAGAAAAAGTGTGAGTTCTTTTACAAGATGAGAATCCAAGTGATGATGATGATGATCTCTCACAATGGGAGAGATCTCTATTTATATGATCCTCTATCCTATTCACATTAGCCTAAGATGCCCCTAAACATTATTTTAGTGTGCAAAACAACATATCCTTGGTGACAAGTCCACCAAGTAGATCATAAAGTGAAGAATAAGTCATCCAAATGAGCCGAAATGATGAAATGATGGTGTAGCAGGGTCGTTGGAGGGCCTCATTGAGTCCTTATGGTGCCATAATGAGAGTGAGGACTCCATGAATGATAGACAAGGGGGTGGCCCCTTGATCTCCAAGTAAAACATCATGTGGTGCTCCAAAATAGCTCTGGGGCACAAGTAGTGGTCTCATGGGTCTCCTGATGAAAAATAAGCCTGTAGACTGCTCCAAATGAGGGCACGACAAATAGTGCTTGCCATCCCATGTCTTAGGGGTGAGACAAACCTCCTCTGGGCCTTGCATCATCTGCCAAACTCTGTATATACTGCTAAGCTAGTTGAGGGCATTGTTGGTCCAAGTGCATCATCTCTCATATAATGTGGGCAATGAACAAGTTGATGTATATGAGAGAGAAAACACCTTGATTCTCTTCACTCTAGAGGAAGACCTTCTCTCCTTCAACTTGGCTTGAAAATCACCTTGCTTTTCTCCCAAAACTACCCTCTCACTGTGACTGTGGTATTTCGGTTCTTTCTGCAATAGAACACCCTTGGATCTTCGCACATGTGGAGGATATCAACCCTAAAACAGCGCTAAAACTATTTGCATATCTTCCCTTCTTCTTCGCTTGGTGATGAGGCTTCCTTCTTGAGTTATTCACACTTCTTTCTTGCTTCTTGCCTTCACCGAAATTCTTGTTGCCAAATGAATGTCGAGTTACCTATTTATAGTGGTTGCCCATGAAATAGACCAATTTTTCCTTGCCCATAGGCCGACATGCCATTTGGTGTAGGTTTATTATTCCATCTTGAGGTCGACCTTCTTGGAGGAGCTTGAGCTTGGTCTTGGAGGGCCTTTTTACTCTTTCATTGACTCATATACAAATGTAACATGCCCAAGAAGGGTCCTTTATACATGACATTGACTAAATTTGACTTTATGACCAATCCTAAGGACTCACAATGGGAGCCTTAACTAAAAATAAAATTCCTTGCTCATGAAACCCATGAGACAAGCATCACAAAAATAATTTTATTTTCTTCTTTACATCAATTACATAAAATCATAATTACACAGGAAAGGTATATATATATATTCACTAGAAATGGTTTGAATACATTATTGAATAACACAGTGCAAGCATCTAATCCATTTGTTGGATCAAAAGGAGACGATTTGAAGTATTACGAATGTTTGTCCGTGCTAGTATCCATTCTTTTGCGTTGTTGGAAGCATTGAAACAGTGGTCTACAACGTCCCCTCTATGTGTTTAGCGCTCACTGTGCATGCAGCGTTGAATTAAAGACCGTGAGTGCACAATTCCAGACCAATTTCTGTTGAGCTTGCCAACGATAAGACATGGAGAATTTCTCGGGAGGTTTTTCTAGGAGCCATCAACAAAGAATCGTGCCAAGGTATACTCTCTCTATCGTAACTTAGCACAATCTCTAGGCCAATAATGACACCGTGAGGGACTCCACTATTGTGGACATCCACATTTGCCACATGTCGTTTTGAATAATCTAATAAATGGGGCCAGAGAAGGTGAAGAGTCACCCCTGCAGAAGATAAGTTACAGCAGTGACATTGGGCAATGTTATTTGCCTCTAGTGAAGATGTAGCAATGGTTCTTTCGATACTACACTGTCATTCTCCATACTAACCTCGTGAGGTGTCGTTAAGGCTTTAGCACAATCAACTCGAACTTGATGATGAATTGAGGAAGATTGCCAATGTTTGTGAAGTTTTGATTGAAGGAATACTTCACATGTGAGAAATTGCCCTGTAGTAAAGATTGGCAGATCCCTTGAAGAGTCAATCTCCACAAATGATCTCTTGTGCAACCTCCGAAGTTAGTATCAAATTCTTCTTTTGCAATTTTTATTACAATGATTTTTTCGAGTACCATGAAGCTTGGTTGAATATTTTAAAATATTGTGTGATTTACCAAAACGAAAAGACAATTCCAATACCTTCTCCTTGTCCCTTCGGCTGATGCAACTCTTTACTTTTCTTTATCAAAACTTGGGGGTTGATACAACAAAAACTTAAATTGGTATATCTTGGAAGGCCTTGCCATCGCACTTGAGACATTTTTATATTAGAAACAGTGAATTCACTACTGGTCGTCACTTCAAATAAAGCTCGACACTTTTATCAACGCCATGCACTGAAGGTGTGATCGTATTGGTCTGATTTGAAGCGTTGGTTGTAAGTACATGGTCTGTTCCAGGCATTAATATGTCCCTCTCACATATTCGTAGAATTGAATTATACAACTAAAAAAACCTCTTTACTAGTGTCATTTCCTATCTTTGAGGCCAAAGCTTTTTACTTGCACTTATTCTTTGAGCTTGATAAAATGGTCACAGTGACTGAGTTATTAGAGTTGCTAAATACTTTAATACACTCCATTGTCCATGATACAGTCAAAATTGGAAAGAGCACTCTCTCTGACATTCAAACCTGTTTACAAAATGCACAAGACAAAATCGATTTTTTACAGCTTGAGTCACAACTTCAGCAAGATGAGTTACAGCAACATAGACATCATTCTAAACTTGTTTTTATTCAAAACAATCCTCTATTTGAGGTTGAAATAGACACCCATCAACTGCCAGCAAGTGATCAAATCAATGAACCTGAAGTTAATTCAGATCAAGTGCTCATTTTAGGATCAAATTTGCATGCAAATGCAAGAATTCATCCTCCACTTCCCAAGCCCACCATTAGACCTTAGGAAGAGCTTGTTAGCAACAAGCACAGAACCAGTCTTGGATATGACAGGGAAGTGTCCTTTCATAATCTAGAATATTCCAAGCCCATTTAATTTTAGAGTGCTAGATTTATTCAGGATGGTTCATATTCACCTAGTCCAAATCCTGCTCCTTCACATTCATAGTCATAGATTGTCAATTGTAATTAAGTTGGCCATGTGAAAGATCATTGTTTTTATCTTCATCTGTGTGAGCACTGTGGTCAACACACTCATCATTCAAACAGATGCTTCAGAAACAAGCCTTTTGCAAGAACAAAGATTCACCTTGGATGGATCACTTCTTGGCAATGGACTTCAACAGCTAAGTAGATATTTTGATCATATCACAGAATTTGTTATCGAGTTTTGAAATGTCTTGCAGTTGGGTTTTCTTCATATTCTCACCTTGTATCTAACAAGGGGGGAATTGATGGTCATCTACAAGCTTCAAAGCCACATCAAGTGAGCCTGACCCACAGCCTAAACCTCCTACCTGAGCTATAGCCTGAACCTCTTGACTAAGCCATAGCCTGAACCTGCTACTTGAGCCTATAGCCAGAGACAACCATACCCAGATTCAGAGTTGTAGCCAGAGACACAGAAACCCCTAAGCATGCCTTTGGTTGGTGGCCTTAAACCACCACACGTTGAGACCTCCCTTTTTAGGGTGAGGTTCTCCCTTTTTTCCTGTAGGTTGAGACCTACCTTTTCCAGGTTGATAGTCTCCCTCTTCAAAGCATTAGGAACGCTTCCTCTAGCAGAAGACTAACAACTTATTGCCAGATTTGGAATTGTTCCAGAGACTGCACCAAGCGTTCCAAGTTGAGACCCAGAGGTCTCCCTTTTCACAACAATAGGGAGCACTTCCTCTAGCAGAAGACTTCAACTTCTAGCCAAATTTGGAAGAGTTCCAAGAACTACACTAAGTGCTCCAATGTTGGTGGTCATCCTTAAACCACTATCGGTTGAGACCTCGAGTTCTCCCACCTTATGCCATCTTTTCAGAGAGCACATTCAGTGATTGGTTGCCACTTTTGTATGGACTCGTATATACCCCTTCAAGTTAAGGGGGAGAATGTTGGACACCTAATCCGCTATAGGTTGGTGTGGTGGAATATGAAAGGTCATTGGGGTCCAAGAGACCTTGGAATATGAATCCAACGGTCATGTAAAATGTATAAATGTGTATCATTGTAAATAGTAAATGCAATTAATGCTTATTCTTTAATATCTTGTCTCCATTTGTGTGTGTGTTTAACACTTTGAAATAGTTTTTTTTTTTAATTGGGTTTTACTTTATTATGTCTGCTGCCAGCAGGTATTGCGCATTTGGTTTTAGGTTGATCACCTATTACTTTGGTCAAATCTGTTAAATAATTTCCAATTTCATAAAGTGGAACTTTACAATTTATTTTTTTATTTATCACAAAAAAATTTATTAGCATTTTTTTGTAATGCTATTGGCTATGATTTTGAAGATCTTATAGGGCCATGCCTCGTAACTCATGGTATGATGGTACTTGAATTTTAATGCCTGTTGCATTGGTCAGATTGACGATAGTCAAACTCTTGTACTTCTAAGCAATCTGACAACAGCGTTTGATGCTTCGACCGAGTGCATATAGGTTAAATGTCGCAACCAATTTCACTCAAAGCAAGAAAGAAAAAATTTAATACTTCGCCACATTATCACCCTGATGACGTCCGAGTCTCAACAACCTAACAGTGGCATTTAATGTTGCAGTCGGGTGCATAGAAGGATCTATCTAGGTTTAATGTTGTGTCCATGGTTTATTCCATGTGCTGACGTTGTCGTACAAACTTGAACTACAAATTAAAACTTTTATTATTTTTTAATTACTCCGATGTGCACCTTAGTATTCCTTAATAAACTCAGTTTCTGAGCAAAACTTTATAACTTAAATAATCATATGATATTTTCCATGACATTATTTACATAATTTGAGGCACAAGATTAATGGTTAGTTGTTGTCTACCATCATTAAAATCTTCAGAAACTAATTTACAAAATATTAGCTTCATATATCGATAATTTAGTATTTTTTTTATTATTATAATATTAATATTGTTACAGTAAAAACCTACAAGCAGTAAGCGGTTCGCTGATTCTTTTATAGTACTAGCAGTGCATTGTTTATATAAACTGAGATTACAAACGGTTGGGATAGAATGTACGTACCTCTCTCGCACAGAGATTATAAACAGGGAATACATCATATGCAAAAACCTTAATTTCTATTGAATGGGTGGTGCATTTTTTTATTTTTTTTCCAGAGATTGCAATATCCCTTAAAAAATATGAGTTTTTTTGTAATCAATTTGTTTATATATGCAAATCCGACTTTCTAACATGTATGAGTAACCAATCAAAAATTTATTATTGTTGTTGTTGGGTAGGATTGGATTCTCCACCGTGACTATGTTGAATTACAAACCAGCATAGATCCATCTTAAATACAGATCTAACATGAGCCGAGAGGGATCCAATTTTTTCACGTGCAATTTTTTTTATGAACCAACATTATTTAAATATTTTGTATAGTTATTTAAATTTTTATCTTATTTTTATTTTTATTTGGGCTGATAGGAGCAAAATTTCAACTTTGATGACAAACTAACAGGATTACACATCACATTGGGTTGTAGAATGAGCCTCTCGGGTCAATAACCAAATACCTCAATTTACCAATTAGTAGAATCTAAATTAACCCAATTCTAAACCTTAACACTAACTTGAATTTAATATTTTTACTTTAATTTAGTTACATTTAAATTAAGCAGCTAGCACTAGCTACCATATAGCCCTTGTTATAAAACAAAAGAAATATAATTTCTTTTTCCCTCTATTTTACTTTTAGCATTTTAGGTTTGCAAAATTTTAATTAAATTCATTTTCTAAACTTAGATTTAAAAATTAAAAATAAATAAATAAATATAGGAAGGACATCGAATATATATATCTATATATATAGGATGGGCATCGAACCCACTCCCTCAAGCCGCATCGGGCCACCTGCAAGTGGCAGAATGCCTTTTCACAGCTCAGTTCAACCCCGCTACAGCCCCGTCCTCTCTCCACAAACTTCGACCCTGTCCCTTGGTGTTCAACCTACGGTCGATGCGTGATCCATAAGTCTGGTTAGCAGCTGGTCCAGCCAACAATTTAGTCAATCTGCAAGCCGCCCAACACTTCTCAGCAACATTCCCCCCTTGCATGAGTTTGTATCTGCATCCGAGGGTGCCTCTGTGGCCATACAACCAGCTCCAACACCGACCCCACTATTTCTCCTTGCGCCCAAGCACCTTGAACCATCACAGAACCAGAACCTCGAAAACAAACTTCAAAACCCTGGTTACAAATGCAAATGGCTGAGTGATTCTTAATCAATAAAATTTGTTGATTTAATTTTCTTAAGGCTCTATCACACTAGTTGTTTACCAAAAGTAGTAAAATTTAGATGACTCCCATTGCACTCGTTCTATGGTTTTTCATGAAATTTAGTGTTAATCTCATATCGGAATTTGGGTATCACACTGAAACTGATGGTATATTTTTTACAGTGATAATTCTGAAATTTTCCATGTGTGCATAAGACCAATGATGTTAAATCATTAACGTTGCATTCCTTCAAATTCCATTTCAACAATATTTTAGTTGTGGGTGTATTGATTATGGCTGATGTATTCATTATGTGATCTATTGGCTTATTTTCAAACATTTTGTATTATGCCTTTTCAAGACAAGTTCTCCTTAAATGACCAAGCATCTATGTCCAGCAATCGTGAAATCATATAGAGTAATATAGTGACATAAGACTTGATGCATGATTTAAATCAGAAGTTACTCTGATTTTATTCTGATATGTTTGCTAATCCATGGATGATGCACTTGCATCAATCATTAAAGTCCCTTAAAACTATTCAAAGTGAATTTGTGAAAAAAACCAAAGGCAACATATATTTCTTCGATTGTGAGTTTTTGCATGTTTATGAGGACTTGAAAAAATGTTGATTTGGGACATTCATTTAACAATTAATTCCCTTTAAATGCATGTGGAGGAGTTATGATGATGTTATTCAAATGCAAAGTAATGGAGAATTTGCTTAGTTGAAAGCAATGTTTTCATGGTTACTGTTGCATGAGAAATTTTGAAAGGGTTCTAAATGCATTAAATTTGCACTTGGAATATTTATTGTAAAATATTCATCTTGATTCAAGAAGTTGTGAGGGAATAAATGGTAATACAAATGATATGACATTTTCTCCACATTTCATAATTAACATCAATGATACATGGTTGAAGGGTCATTTGGTGGTAATTTCATGAAATGGTCTAGAAATTTTTTATATATGATGACCTTTACTTTTTCCAAGCTTAAAATCCTTCAAACTAATTTGGATATTTATGGTGTTTGGTTTTGGTTTAAACATTTATCATTAGTGGAATATCTCCTTGGAATTCTTGAACTTTCATTGGCAATACTTTTAATAATATTTACCATATGATGTTGGATATGATAAATGGACTTGGTCTATAAATTCATATGTGATCTTTTCTAAATTGGCATTGTCATGGTAGCATGTTTATGAATCTCTTTCATTGAGTTGCTCACACATTGAATGGTCAAACATTTAGTCTTCTCTGGTTGGTCATTAATGATTCATGGTGAATTTATAATAAGATTTTAATTATCACCCATACCTGTTGATAAATTTAGGGCATAGCAATTAGGAGATTTCTCTTCTAGAGATAACTACTTGTGAATGATGTTGAATTTGGGTAGCATCGGATATGCTCTAGCTCCGAAATTTTGTGGAGGGGCTAGAATACATCAGATCTCCAAGACCTAGAAATCGCTTGGAGAAATTCCACCCGGATTGTGAGTTATTAAAATAATTAATATTTTTAATGGGGTTCGTAAGTTTAAACTTAGGAAAATAAAAATATTAATGGGTATTAATAAAAATATGGGTGAGAAGCTTCTAAGAGACGAGGATCAAGTCTATTTTAATCTTAGCCGTTGATTAGGGACTTAATCTCGATCGTTGATTCATCAACAAGAAAAGTATAAGAGGAGGCTTGAGGGTCAGATGGAGATACACCAAGTGATCAGTCAGTTCGATTTTTCTGGGGCGTGGTTTGCTGAGAAAATCGAAAAAGTGCTCTGAGTTGCAGTGAGAAGGGCAGAAGCAGAGATTTGGATCGGAAAGGAGTTCTGAGCCAAAGAGTCAGAGAGGTAGCGCAGAGGCCTACGTAGCCCAGGAAAGGGCTCACGTAGTGCTGACGCGGGTTAGGAGGGTCTCTTGCAGTGGTAGTGCAGAGTATTCGTCAGAAGTCCAAGATTTTGTGGGAGAAGCGAGGTTCTGAGCCAAGAGGGCTTAACAACGATCTTCCTCCAACAAAACGATCCAGCAGAAAGGGTGACGCAGTATCCTAGAGGCAAGACGTTGGCCCAAGCAGTGATTGCGCTTGGATTTCGCAGTGTTTGTTGGAGTCAAGCCACTCAATGGATCAGTTGTGACTTGGAGAACGAGGTAAACGCTCGTATATATTTCTTGTTGTTGTGATTTCTCTGAAAGGTTAGTCGGTGTGAGAAGAAACCTATTGTAATCAGATTCTGTTTGCCTAATAATACAAACCCTCTAACTACTGCACTGGTTTTCCCGCATTGGGTTTTTTCGGGGGATGTGTTATCCAAAAATAATAGTGTCCCTTGTGTGTTTGTCTCATCTATTGTTTCAGTTTATGATCTGTATATCAATGTAGTCTACAATAGTGTTTTTCATCATTGTTTATAATTAAATAACGTGTTGAATGAAATAACAAGTAAGAGATGAGATGATAAACCAGTGATTGCAGTAGGATTTCTTTTTGTATAGATTCAGAAATTTTCAGAAATGAATTTTACTTCTTTAGATTAGGATCTTCTCTTTTTCTTAGATTATTATTGTGTTCTTCTTCATCAAACAATTACCAATGCATAAACAATAAAAAGACAAGAGACACAAAATGTAAGCAATCAGCCATGCCCAAAACCTCTCCAACTTGAGAGGAAAACCCAAACGAATTATTCTTCTTATAGAGACTTCAATTGACGAATACCAAGACCAAAACCGTTGGCCTATTTTCCTCTCCAAGACCAAGTCACAAAGCTTCCTTGATGAGTTCCTTCAACGATGGTCAAACTTCTCGATTCTTCCTCCTTTTTTGACCACCTTTTAGAGTTTTGGCTCCTAGGAACAGACCTACAACTTTCGGCCCTAATTAAGAAACCCTAGTTGAGGTATATGAGAGAGAAAACACCTTGATTCTCTTCACTCTAGAGGAAGAGCTTCTCTCCTTCAACTTGGCTTGAAAATCACCTTGCTTTTCTCCCAAAACTGCCCTCTCACTATGACTGTGGTATTTCGGTTCTTTCTGCAGTAGAACACCCTTGGATCTTCGCACATGTGGAGGATATCAACCCTAAAACAGCGCTGAAACTGTTTGCATATCTTCCCTTCTTCTTCGCTTGGTGATGAGGCTTCCTTCTTGAGTTATTCACACTTCTTTCTTGCTTCTTGCCTTCACCGAAATTCTTGTTGCCAAATGAATGTCGAGTTACCTATTTATAGTGGTTGCCCATGAAATAGACCAATTTTTCCTTGCCCATAGGCCGACATGCCATTTGGTGTAGGTTTATTATTCCATCTTGAGGTCGACTTCTTGGAGGAGCTTGAGCTTGGTCTTGGAGGGCCTTTTTACTCTTTCATTGACTCATATACAAATGTAACATGCCCAAGAAGGGTCCTTTATACATGACATTGACTCAATTTGACTTTATGACCAATCCTAAGGACTCACAATGGGAGCCTTAACTAAAAATAAAATTCCTTGCTCATGAAACCCATGAGACAAGCATCACAAAAATAATTTTATTTTCTTCTTTACATCAATTACATAAAATCATAATTACACGTGCCATTATGAAGAGGGAACCTAGTTACATTTTTCAACACTCCCTCTTAACTTGGGAGGTCTTCATAGTGGTACTTGGTCATTCTCAATCTGAAGAATTCTCATAAGAAGAGTCAGATTGTTAACCCATCTGTATAGCATCATATCATCCAACATTGTCACATAGCAAGGCCTTGACCAACATCTCTATATCTCCACAAGATCATAGCACAATGTTGGCGAGACAAATGATGCATAGGCACCCTCATCATTCTCTCTTTCGGAACATATCCCACCCGAGTGCACTTAAGAGTATGCTCCACCAGGACTATTCTTATCTTGGATTCCCAATCATCAAAGAATATCGGTCCTCTACGACTACTCTTATCTTGGTTTCCCTAACTCATCCTCAAGGAGCATCAAATGCCAGATGTTTATCCAATCCTCCATTATTTCTTCCCAAGTGAAGACAAGAATGATGTGTCTATCTCTCCCTCTTAATAAGGGGCATATAACTATTCCAATGAAGGAATGTACTCATTCCTACGGAAGGAATGTACCTAAGCTCCCTCTTAGCTTAGGAATTTGCTTCCAAGTTTATACCAAGTTAGAAACTTGTTTCTAGGCTCCCTCTTAATTAGGGACCTACATCAGCTCTCTAGGTGGAGATGATGGGACAACTAACTGAAGAACTCCTCTTCATGTTGTCATGAACTTCTTTTCTTTATTAAGGACTCTTCATGTTTTGGGACTTCTTTGTATGGCACAAACCATCCATGAGTTAGTCATGTCATTATTCCTTTCATCGGAAAGTGATCCATCAGTTCATATCTAGCCTTCCTTCATGCCATGCTTCCTTCTTCACGCCATGTTTCCTTAAGGATCTTTCATCCTACTACATGGACATCAATGCTGGAAGATATCCGTAGCTTTTCCCTTGGCAACCCTACATAAGCCCATCCAGATATCATTCAAAAATTAAGGAATGAACATTAAATCAAAATTACCTTTGTGATGGTCTTTCATCATGACATCTTCTAGTGGGCATCAACATCTTGCACACACATTGACACATCTCCAAAAGATATATATTGTCAAGGGTCTCTTTCTTTTTCTGACTTCATCAAAGTCTTCATATCTTTCATGGAGATATCCTAGTCAAATTTCTCAATCCTTGGATGTTGATTTCCTTTTCCATAGTTGCATATTTCATGATCTCTTCCTTTCTTTCTTCACACATTTCCTTCTAGGAACTTCTAGTCATAGTTCCTCCAATTTGTCAACCACCTCATATTTCATATGACATATTATGTTGATTTTATCTAGACAATGTGTGATCCATGCCTTCCTGCATCCTTTCAAAATAGGAGATCGTTTCTTTTGATCATGCTCTCGTGATAGAGCATTTATCCATGTTACTTGCAACCATATGACATGACTCTACAATATCGAATACAAGCATGCGTACCTCATTTTTCTTTAGGTCATCCAGACTTCCTTCAGCAGCTTCCTTGATTGAAAGAACTTCAATCCCTTGATTTGATTTACCTCCTTTGTCATCATACCATCATCCCATGAATTCCCACAAGTTGGAATTCTTAATGAAACACTTGCTTCCTTTTGATTGGTGAACCTTTCGATGAAGATTCCAACAGAGGATCTTCAGTATCCTCGGCCAACAAATATTTCCTTTTGACTAATGTATGATGAGCTTTGTGCTAGATGACTTTTTCTTCCTTTTCCCATAAGTGCCACTTATGCTTCTAATGAGGTTACCAAGAGTGATATCCTTCCACAGAATTCTATTTCAGCCATCTTTCATGCTTCTCTATGATTATGTCACGAGCTCTTGCTTCTAATGCTTCTATGATGCCATGATGCATCCTATCATTTTCCTTAGTGAATCACGATAGCCATATCTTACAACAAAAAAACTTGAAAAGAACTAGGTGAGGAAGACTATCTCAATCATAGTAGAGATCTCTTACTTCCTCTTTCTTGTACCTCTTCTTTTCAGTTTCCTCCACTTCTTCGGTGATATGGGCTTCTTCTCTACCTCTTTTGTTATTGTCCTTCTTAAGCTTGGGACAATCTCTTTTGTAATGCCCATATTCTTGACATCCATAGCATTGAATTTTGGCCATGTTCCTCTTCTTTTTCTGAGGACCAAATTTCCCAGAGTTTCCTCTTCTCTTTTCCATAGAAGCATATGCTTTATTTTGCTCACTTGATCCCACATTCGTTTAGCCTTCAGCCTTGTTTCTTCAATCTTGCATAATGACCATAGATCCTGGAATGGAGTAACTTCTTTCTTCCCATAAATGCTTGAAGTAAAGTTACCCCACTCCTCTGGTAGTGCATTTAGTACTACGGTGGTCATCTCCTTGTCAAACATTATTTCTACCACATCTTGAAGTTGATCCCTTATTTCGGATATCCACATAAAGTATGAGGCTATCCCTTCTTCTTTTGATGTCCTTCGCTTGTAGAGTTCTTGCCTTAGAGAAATAACTTCTCCTACAAAGCTTACATAAAACAACTCTACCAATTTGTCATATATTTCTTTTGAGGTGTCGAGTTTAGATACATATGGAATGAGGGGATCCTTGATGGATTCTATGTGAATCCTATGAGCTCTCACTTCCCCTTTCATAAACTTTGCAAGTGCTTGAGCATCTTCTTTTGCTGGTTTGGTGATAGATCATTTGACATGATCCATAACCTTATTTTCAATGAGATTTAGATCTGTCCTATTCTCCCATGCAAGATAGTTTGAAACCCCAACCAATTTGTTGTTTTCCTTGCAAACAGACAATTTGACAGATTCAGACATAAATATACTTACTTGTGAAGATGCTTCTTCCACTTGCCGCCTCCTTGAATTTGATGATAATATAGATGATAGAGAACTTCTCCTTGATGAAGTTAGATCTCTTCAAGAGTGATCCTTGTCTTCACAAAGAACGAGATCACTTTAGATCCTTTTAATGGAGATGTCCTTGTTGATGATGATCAATGATGACTTCTTGATGCTTCTTGGATGATCTTCTATAATGGTAAGGTCCTTGCTTCAACAAGAGGAAATTACCTTAGAACTTCTGAAGATGATGACAACGTCCTTGATCTTGCTTCTCTAGTAAGAAACTTGATGTATAAGTCCTTCAACTTGAGTAGGTTCTTTGTGGTCTCTTGAGATGACTTGAGGATTCCAAGACTTCTTGCTAGTGTAGACTTTCTTCTTCGATCTAGGGTTTTGACACTTCTTGACTTCACTTTGAAATCCTTCGAGATTTGATCCTTGATTGCTTGTGTATCTCTTGATGAGATGCCCTTCCTTGACTTTGTCGCCTTAGCTCTGATACATGTCGAGAAATCTAGGCCATAGCAGTTAGGAGATTTCTGTTCTAGAGATAACTGCTTGTGAATGATTTTTACTTCTTTAGATTAGGATCTTCTCTTTTGCTTAGATTATTATTGTGCTCTTCTTCTTCAAACAGTTACCAATGCATAAACAATAAAGAGAGGAGACACAAAATGTAGGCGATCAACCAGGGCCAAAACCTCTCCAACTTGAGAGGAAAACCCAAACGAATTCTTCTTCTTATAGAGACTTCAATTGACGAATACCAAGACGAAGACCCTTGACATATTTTCCTCTCCAAGACCAAGTCACAAAGCTTCCTTGATGAGTTCCTTAAACGATATTCAAACTTCTCAATTCTTCCTCCTTTTTTGGCCACCTTTTAGAGTTTCGGCTCCTAAGAATAGACCTGCAACTTCGGCCCTAATTTAGAAACCCTAGTTCAGGTATATGAGAGAGAAAACACCTTGATTCTCTTCACTCTAGAGGGAGACCTTCTCTCCTTCAACTTGGCTTGAAAATCACCTTGCTTTTCTCCCAAAACTACCCTCTCACTATGACTGTGGTATTTCAGTTCTTTCTGTAGTGGAACACCCTTGGATCTTCGCATGTGTGGAGGATATCAGCCCTAAAACAGATCTGAAACAGTTCATATATCTTCCCTTCTTCTTCACTTGGTGATGAGGTTTCCTTCTTGAGTTATTCACACTTCTTTCTTGCTTCTTGCCTTCACCGAAATTCTTGTTGCCAAATGAATCTCTGGTTACCTATTTATAGTGGTTGCCCATGAAATAAGCTGACTTCTCCTCGCCCATAGACCAACATGCCATTTATTATTCCATCTTGAAGCCAACTTCTTGGAGGAGCTTGAACTTGGTCTTAGAGGGCCTTTTTACTCTTTCATTCTCATATACAAATGTAATATGCCCAAGAAGGGTCCTTTATACATGACATTGATTCAATTTGACTTTATGACCAACCCTAAGGACTCACAATGGGAGCCTTAACTAAAAATAAAATTCCTTGCTTATGAAACCCATGAGACAAGCATTACAAAAATAATTTTATTTTCTTCTTTACATCAATTACATAAAATCATAATTACACATCATTATGAAGACCAAACCTAGTTACATTTTTCAACAATGCCTAGCGACGGACTTAGAATTGGAATTAAACATAGGGAAACCCCCCTTAGCTAAGGAAAACCTGCACATCCAAAACCTAGAAGGGAGGGGCAAGGCTGACGACGTGACAGTGGGCTGCTTTGTCCCTACTGAGATTAGAACTTTGCTCTAGGGAGAATCTATAAGATAACAGGATCCAAAATGTTTTATCATGTACACATACACTTCATGATGTTTTAAACTTCCGAAATTCAATAATCTCTTAAATTGCCTCAACTTGGGCTTTCTCTCTCTTCGATACCCCCATTAGCTAAGGAAAACCTGCACATCCAAAACCTAGAAGGGAGGGGCAAGGCTGATAAGGTGACAGTGGACTGCTTTGTCTGTTTGTATCCATAGGTTTTCCCTAGTGAGATTGGGACTTTGCTCTAGGGAGAATCCATAAGATAACAGGCTCCAAAATGTTTTATCATGTACGCATACACTTCATGAACATTGTTACTTCACAAAAAAATATTTTAATTCTGATGTTTTAAATTTCCAAAAATTCAATAATCTCTTAAATTACCTCAACTTGGGTTTTCTCTCTCTTCGAACTGAGATGTCTTTTCTTTTGGCAGGACAACTCTGAGACCAGAAACTTTGACTCCAGTCACAGGCACAAAATGTTTCTACACTGATACCATGTTCATTGTGGGGTCCCAAAAACATACAGCTTACTCTCTCAGATTTACACCATGTCTCATTACAATATTTATAACACCCATGGGAGGTTACAGTGGTTTAATCACCTAAACTTTACACATTACATTTGATGACATGTCAAAAGATTATCTTTAACCATAAATTTAAACCAATATATAATAAAGATCAAAACAAACATATAATTGTGTGTTGTTTTATCCACTGTTGATAATATCGACGATATTCGAAAATATCGCGATATTTTTGGCAAAACAACATATCGCCGATAAAATATCGTGATATTTTCTGTTTTGAAAATATCGTGATATTTTCAAAATATCGGAAAATATCGCGATATTTTGAAAATATCGGCTATGTTTAAAAATTTGAAAAAATTATTTTTTATGCTTGCTGATATTTTCGCCGATATTGCCGACAAGATGTTTTCTAGACCCTCGCCGATATTTTGCCGATACCGATATTTTCAACACTGGTTTTATCCCAAAAGAATGTCACACATGGCAATGTGTATTCAGTTGTTTCACTCCTTACCCTCGAGGGCTCAACGTTTAACATAAGAGTTAGTAGCCAATTTGATCCATTCTAATTATGTTGCTATTGGGAATTCAGTTATGGCCTCTATGCATGCAAATTTTCTGAGGCAGATGGTCTTCCTCTTCCAATGTCAGTCTCTTCTTTTTCTATTACTTTGTAGCCTATTCCACCACATGGTGAGGATATGCCTATAGCAGTTTCAGTTGTTTTACCTCTCAGGCAAATTGTCCCTCTCTTCCATAGCTTAAATTCATGATGTGTCATGAACAAGAATATCAGAAGAAAAACTGTGATAAAGAAATTACAGAAGTGTAATCCATCAAGCCCCCCAAGACCGAGCGTTTTGTTGGTTGTTTGCACTTCTTCCAATCAACAGAAAATAGAATCGTTTTCCAACAAAACAATGATATTCAATTTCATGGTATGCATTCGCTATTCATGTTTTTAACTGTAGATCATAGGATCAGTATTCATAAGAAATTTCACGTATCTAAACAAATAAGGTAGGTCAAATATAATTTACGATTCCAAAGAATCAGTAAAACAGCAAACAAATCCTTATATGGTGGTTCATATATTAATTAATTTGAGAGTAAAGAGAGAATGATTGCATTTACATAGCAATGAGAGAGAGAGAGAGAGAGACCTTGCAATGCACAGTATGAATTCCGGATTCCCTGGAGCAGATTTCTTGAACTTCGTATTTGGAAGATACACATCAAATACCAATTTGAGTCCTTGATGCTCAAAATCGCTTGAACCCTTTCTGATACTAAGGTTCTCTAAAGCACAGGCAAGGGAGAGACCCTCTTCCACCCAAGAGTCATTTGGAGTATGAGAAGTGGTCTGGTGAAAATTGCTGCAGCATTCACCATCTTTCAAAAACATATGTTTGTCTTCACTGGTAATCATGGTGGAATTACTTTGGAAGCAATTATCGCTATTAGATAAGTCTGCCCTAACTGCATCATCTTCATAGTCGTGACTTTGACCTGCATTAAAGAAAATATTTATCATTTGTTAATTTATAAGAGAGCTGCTTTTTCATGTATAGTCATACATGGAAATAATTCAAATCATAAAATAATAATGGAAATGAGAATGAAGGAATCTTCAACCTTAAAAACACACAGGCTGACAATAATCACTTTATCTCTACACTGTCCTTTATGAACAACTTACTCTTCACATTAAAGCATGTATTACCTTCAGGAGAGCTAAGACAGCATGACATTGGTTTATATTCCTCAGATTTGAGTGTCCAAGGACAATTACGCCTCCCTACAATGTAACCAAAACCCTTCAAATGACAATATGCCTGGTAATAGTCCCAAGTACACCCATAATTCTCCTCAGCAAGTAAACTATAGATATCCTTCATAGAAAGGCTCACGTCACCCTCCAACAAAAGAAGAGCACCACGTTCAACCATGAACCTTCATAGACAAAAGAAACAGGTATAGAGTCAAACCATCATATTCATAACTTTGTTTCCATCTTCTTTATGACTGCATAAATTCAATTTCAGGATAAGTGCATTCCATTAAATTGGAAGGATATATACATCAGTCATGTTGTATTGAAGTGTTACTGTATCACAATATGAACTACTAGATGACATACTCCATAGAACCACAAGAACAAACAAGTTGTTAGCACCCATAGACCACTTGTAGCAGTACCAGATGGCCACAAGGGTGTATGGTATATGCAATACTAGATGGCCACAACGGCATATGGGATATGCAGTACTAGATGGCATACTCCATACAACCACAAAAACAAACAAATTGTTAGCACCCATAGACCAGTTGTCACAGACATCATGAACACTCATTGCTTGCATCCTTTAGAAGTCAATTTATCACAGATCAGGAGAAAGGCCAACTTTACCTTAAAAGGAAAATTACCAAGGACTATGAAACATTACCATTTAGATTCTTTCCAGCATTCACTGCAACTACATTAGTTAGAACTTACAACTTAATAGGCAAGCAGGAAATCAAAGTAACACGATCGAAGACCCCCAAACAGTTTTAGCATGCAGAGGAAGCCGACCTGGGTGGAGGAAATGATGGCATGTAACAAATACAGACAAGTTTCCTGCCATAAGACAGTTACAGCTAGTGTCCCTTTGAGATCAACCTGCAAGTTATGGTGCACAGATGAACTTCCATTTAGGTCTTATAAACAAAATAGTCAACTTCATACCCCTGGTGGGATGCAAAATTGCCTCGGAGGCAACTTGGCCTCCTAGAAGACACAGTTTAAACCTATTTTCAGAATTTTTTGCAGCAGGAAGGTTCACCAGAAAGTTTAGCCTACTGTAGAAATTTAGAAAAGAATTTCAGTCTTGAACATGAACGAAGCATCCAATTTTTGAAAGACTTGGAGATCTAGATCACCATTAAGGTAAAAATATTGTAAGGGTTGAAAAGATTCCAAGCCTAGTGACTAAATTCCTCATTATCTCAATTAAAAAAGTAAATCACAGAACTTAATTAATGCAGAAATTAAATTCAGACCATAGCATCAATCACACAATAGTTGGAAATTAAATAGCAGGAGCATAAAAACAATTTCACACAGAGATATTTACTCTTTCAAAATCAGATTTTCACTCCAAAAGAAAAACTTATAAGGAAACCTCTACAAGCTGTTAAAAAAATAGCACTGCACAGTTACTGAAATCCCCCTGAACTGAGCAGAACAACCTGCCTAAGAGATATGGTCTATTATACACCTGTATGGACTGTACATCTGATTTACAGACTATGGTTGTACAGACTTGCTCATACAACTGTATGAATGAGTACGGTCCTGTCTGTATGATTGTGCAGATCCATATGGTCTTACCTATATAGCTGCACCAAGTTGTATGGATCCCCTCTATCTTGAATTGTCTTTATACTTTTAGCTGAGACCAAAACCCTAATCTATTTTTGAAATTACTCCTAGTCTAAGTCATGCATGTGTGAAATACACTTTTTAAACTCGACTGCTAAATTAAAAAATTTGACCCTTTTTTACTAAAGTGAATTACGAAATAGAATCACTTTCTGGAAATAGAAATATTTCAAACTATTTCTCACACGTTCACACTAATCCTGTGCAGAAGATCCTGGCCAAGCTATATTTCCCAACAAGGGTAACTTGCCTCATCGAACATAGTCATGGTATCTTGTGTTTAACTAGCACATGTATCTGCACTCAACTGAATTTATAAATAAATGCATGTTGGTGCAAGGATAGATGGTTTCCATAGCGTCCCAAAGGGTTTATGGCATGAATTTTCATTTCTTGTAAATTTTAATAGTTATAACTTATGTAATATATGCAAGTGTATCCTGCATTGCATTCTACACACGTGCCATCAAAAGTTCATGAACTTTCATGTACTGTAAATTGTACTCATGTTTATGTAATATATGCAAGTGTAACCTGCATTGCATTCCACACATGCTCCATCAAAAGTTCAAATGCAGTTTATATCATCAAATATCAACCATCCCCGAGATTGGCAATAGAGTGAGTTACGTATCGGTTGGCAATAGAGTGAGTTACGTATCAATTAGCAATCACTGGAGAACCGAGCATATGAATGTTACATGTCAGAATCAAAGATCACAAGCTATATGTGAATTGATAAGCACACATGCACTCTCATGTTTATTTCCTTACTTGGTAAACTCAGTAAGCCTCAACAAAAATTGTATTATGAAGCACAAATATCTGAAAGGCAATAACGCCTTACGCATACATCTACACTTCCTAACTTATGCAACCTATTGAAGTTAGCATGGCATAGTGGAATATTCATAAGGCCTCAAGGACAATGCATCCCATAAACAAAGGCATTGTAGATGCACCTGGAGATCGATGTACATTACAAAGAGGAATTCTTATTTAAGGGCTATTAATAAGGGGACTATGGCTTAAGGTTCAAGCTAAGCACCCCTTAATCATGTTAAAATTAGTTCTCAATGCCTACAATGGATATTATCACATATCAAGCATACCAGACTAGCAAATGATATCCCATAGACCTCAAGGTTTTCTGCTACTTTTGACTAGATAATCCTTATGTTCTTGGATTGTACATGAGATATGTTGGGTGTAGAAATTCCTTGTAGATTCAAACTGCTTATGTAATTTTCTAAAACAAAAGACTTGAATCTACTCTACTCATCAGCGGAAACAATTAATCAATCAAGAAATCATGAAGCATACAAGAGAAAGAATTCAATCAACACATTACACAATGATTTCTTGGGGAATGCCACAACTAAAAACCCATGCTATCTGTATATTACATTAATCAAAAAATATGAAAAGATTACAATGCTTTGCTCAAGCCCGAGCAACCTCTGCACTATCTCTATTTGTCTCACTGCTTCCTAGACAGGCCTTGGCCAATACTTAACCAATTTTCTGCTTGCCAAAATCCCTATTTCTTTGTGTTGTTTCCTTGGGAATTATCCCCTATTAATTAGGGAAATTCCTCAATTGGAATTACGCAATCCATCATAGGCCTTTCTCTGACTGCATGCACCACCTGTACAATTTGGATGATTATACCACTGATAGTACACTGCCCTTGAACTCCAATCTCAACTGGGTAACTCTCAAATCACACATGCATGAGTTATTTATGGTTGAATTATCAGTTAACTGGTTGAACACATGAAGCAGCACCCCACTGTTAGACATCCTAGTAGTTCCTCCATCAGTTGGAACTAGTTTAACTAACTTTAACTCAGTTAAACTGAATTAATTAATTACAACTCAAAATAAACTCAACCAAGGCTCCTATAAAGTAGGAGAACTCTACTTGACTCAAGTTAGACCCTCAACTCTAATTAACTTAACCAACGAAGTCAAATTAACTTAGTTAACTCATACAAGTTGTCTTGAGATGCGGAATTACAATTTTTTCTCCTAATTTAATTCAAGGGAAAATTAAATCGGGATTTTGTTGTTGCATTTTCAACATTGGGATCAACTGCATAGCTGCAATCCAGATGTTAAATGGAAAAGAAAACAATCAAGTCCAAAATCATTGTAAGTCATCTACATACGTGCCACATGGGTGTTGAGTTTGTAGCTTCAGAAGGTCTTCTGCATTGGCTTGGTGTCTTAGCATGTAGAAGATATTTGATTGCCTCTTTAGGTGCTTTCTTGGTGGGGTAAGTGATTTTATGATTTCTTTCATAAGGTTAACTTGGGGAAAGTACAATAATTAATTTAATGAATTATTGTGGACTATTAGGCCAAAGTTCGAAGGATAAATAATCAAATTATTTAAGTTACTTAGATATAATCTCAATCGTTGATCTCAAGTGAGACTTAGGATTTAATCCTAGCCATTGATCATTTAGGAGATTAGGGTTAGAGATTTTGGCTTAATGAAATTATAAAACAAGCCTAAGGGAGAATTAAAGGCACATCAAGATGAGAACGTGATTTTCTCAAGAGCGAGAGGCTCAATTAGACTAAGGAGAAGTGAGGAGAATTGTAGCAAGGAATTTCGAGAGAAATTTCAGGGAAGCCAAAGCAATGAAGTCATTGTTATGCATTATTCATCATGTTACTGTCACTAGGTATCATAAGCAAGCTCACTACCATATTACTGTCACATAATAGGATCACTACCTTATACAGGATTATTGTCATATCTAGGTCACTGTCATAAATCTAGGTCCCTATCACATTCATTCCATATCAAAGGTTATGGCGATCACAATCATGCCTCCTGTTGCACTCAAATTATCAAAGTTCCAAGGAAGCAAAAGTACCAATTTTTTCAACAAGGATCGGATCACATATCAGCAGTCCGTGTGTCATAGTCATCCCATTCTACAAGTTATATATTGTAAATGATCTTAGTAAAACCATGAGTCTATGTAACAACCTAGGTAAGCCGATAATTTGATGACGAATTCCATCCTAGGAGCTTTTTAAACTTCACTGATTACCTGTGTTTTTCAACACGACTAATCAGAAGAGCTTTTTCCCTCCAGCTTAAACCCTCAAAGCAAGGGTGAAATTTATTGCCGAATTATTAGGTGAGTCCTATTGTTTTAGTCAAAACTGATGTAAAAGTGGTTTGAGAATAATTTAAGCTAATTGGCTAAATTATTTTATTACAAATCACTTGGTTTACTAGATCATCTTGAGTCGCAGATGGGTTATGTGTCTTGAGGGTCTAAGGCGAATGTGAATTCCCTCTTTGAATCTTGTAAAATAAAAATCATATGTATTAGAGGGTTGGAAAAATAATTAATCCCCTCGTGTAAATTAATTAAATTTTCTGGCAAAATAAAATTAAATCCTAAGCCATAAAATTAATTAATTAAAGTCAAAATTAAATTGTCTAAAAAAATAAATTGAAAAATTCGTGGGTCCTGAAAGAATAAATTTTTAAAGGTCCTCCACCAAGGGAATATTGTTTTTTTAAAGAAAATTTGGACCCTTGGACCTTGGTGGTTAAGCCAAGGTCAAAATTTTGAGAAAATTAACTCAAAATAATTAATTTTGAGCTAATTAAAATGGAATTAAATGATAAATTCGAAAATTCCTCAAAAATAAGAAATTAAAGGCCAAGATTAAAAGATCTTGAAGTATTTATCAACGGCCAAGATTATTTTGACAAGGATGAAAGAAACTAACTGTTATTTTTCCATTGGGAGGATTTATCTATAAATTTGAGAGTCATTTGAGTCTCTAACCATCTTGATTTCTAGCTAGAATTGTTGCTGAAACATTGTGTAAACTATTGTCCCGTTGGGAACTATTTTTTCTATCATAAGAAAAAACTTTGGGGTGCAATTCAAGGTGTTCTTGCTTATTGATTTGTGGTATGTGCTTACTACGGGCATCTTCGTGTTGTGTTGAATATTGGTAAGATCTATTTTTTCATTAGATGGGGATAAAATCGTACTATTGATAATTTTGGGCTAATCTTAGGTGGTTTGATTCCCCATGTGATCTACCATATTATTTTTTGAGATAAATACATAGTGTTTGCAGGAACTTCAGTCCTTGGCCTCCAAGTTCACAAACTTGGGCAAGAATCATTGTTGCTTGGATCTCTAGTTTTTATATGATGGATTTAATCTTCACTTGGGCTATAGTGAATAATTAATTTTTCTGAAGTATTTCACCCATTCTTTCAAGTAAAAAAATATTAAAAATATATATATATATATATATATATATATTCTCCAAAATCCATTTAAAAACCCATTTATATTTTGTAAATAAGATTGTAAGTCTAAATTGTAATTTATTTTTTCTAACTTGGGTTGGGATTTTAGATTCATTTTGTATATATTTGGGGTTTGGGTGTTTCTATTTTTATTTTTGCAGGTTAGATCAAGGAGTTAAGTGGAAGAAGAGCTAGATCTAGGCCCTTGAGGGTAAGATCTTATCTCTTGGAAATTTTTGCAGTTTCCCATGGCAGAATTTTCAAAAAATCAAAGAGCTGAAGCATAAAAAAAATTCAGAGCAAGGGTTTTCAGTTTTTGGCTTTCCCAGGGCCAGATCTACCTCCTCCAGGGCCATGTCTCTCTCTCTTGGCCTACGTCAGCCCTCCTTGCCTTTGCGTCACCTTTCCAGCCCTCCTAGGCTAGCCGTTAGCCCCCCCTCCTCTTGGCCTCCCTCCTCTTGGCCTCTTTCCCCTGTGTCTCCCTCTCCTAGCCTTTTCGGCCATCCTCCCTTGGCCCTCTCTCCTCCCCTGAACCTCTAGGCCCTAGGCTTTTGGGTTAGCCCGTAGACCCTCTTTTCCCAAATGCTAGGCTCTTTGGGAAAAGCGTTGGCCCTTCTTAGCCATTTCCAACCTCCTTGTGACCCGATCTATTATCCTAGCCCATTTATCCCCACAAATTCGCTTCCCTTGTCCTTGGTCTCCAAATTTTGGCCTCTTTTGCCCCAAAATTGACCTGAAACCCTTATCTGAAGATTTAAGGCTAAATATTTGGCGGTTTTGCAGGATTAAGGTCTCAAAATTCATATCTAGCAAGCGGCAACCCAAAGTTTCAACGATTTTCAACGGTGGGATCTTCAAGACCTTTGGCCTAGGGTTTGACTTCCAAACCCTCATTTTGCTTCAATTTCATTACAATAGTTAAATCATTAACTTCTAGGCCCTAAAATCATATTCTAATTGATCAAAATCAATTTAAATTACAAGATCTAAGTTTTCACAAGTTTTGGCCACTTGGGCATCTCTAATTTGACCTAGATCTAATATTTTAGCTTGCTGGAATTCACTGCATAATTGTAAAATTCAAGTCTGAAATATTTCTAAAGCATATACTTAATTAGAACTAAAATTTGAATTCTCAACTCCTCGGCAAAAACTTACTATTTTTAGACATTTGGGGCAACCTATTCAGTATTTTTAGCCTACTGATCTGTAACTAATTTACTGCTGTAATCAATTTATCAGTTCTGAATTTTCTGAATCATATTCTCTAAAAACTTAAAAAATCATTTTTTTCAATTTTGGTGAAAAGTTTCTATTTTTAGAAAGTATTGGGCAGCTATTTTTGGCTGAGTTAATTTGTTGATATGTGGTAAATTCACTGCTGTAATAATCATATCAGATCTGAAAATTGCTAAGGCAAACTCACCTAGAACCCTAAATTTGAAATTCTCAAGTTTTGGTGCATTTTGCTATTTTTGGGCATATTGGATATCTAGTTTGGAAAGTTTTCATCTTGCTGATCTGTCCTTACTTATCGCTGTAATTTCAAAATCAGATCTGAAATATTGCTAAATACACCATCGTAAAGTGTGCCTAAGAAACTAGTTTACATTGCTAGTCAAATTGGAAAATTTTATGCTTCAATGTGTTGAGTAATTTTTATTTGTAAGTGGTTTATGCATTGCTATTATACATTGGCAAATCTGAATTTTTTAACGTAGTATTGCTAATATGAACTGTCATAAATTTGTGATCAGCATCTTGATTGACCATTGTTAGCATTTAGCATCTTGGGTATCTTGGTATTTGGGTATATTGTTGAAAATTGCACTTGTATCCGTAAGCAATTTATCTTGTTTAAGATTTACATTTCACTATTGTTAAGTACCCTTAAAAGGTTTCTAATCAAAGTACTTAAACAACTTAGTAAAATCTTAACTCAAGATAAATCTCACTCATAATCTCTTGCATATCATATAAGTTAGTTAATAATTCAAGCAACGGATGTCCATCCGGTCATTTGTAAAAAAATTTGTTTTCCCACCCCGGTTTTCAGTTTCTCCTTATTTCTCCCATGTAGTTAAACGTTTTTTTCCATAAATATACATTCAACAAGCTGGAAAAAATAAATTTTCTGAAAACACAAATTCTGGAAAATTTACAGAATGCTGGAAATTGCAGAAATAAAAATCAGCAGTAATAAACAGCCATTAAAACACATTAAAACACTGATATTTTTGGTCAACGTGACCCTGGAAAAACCCCCTACAACTCTTGGGGAAAACCAGTTTGAGAGCTCTTCTTTATTTCTGGAAAAATGTCTTTTTACAGCAAGAAAATTTCAGCAAAAATTACAGCAAAATAATTTTTTTCAGCAAGCAAACTTATCCGTTTTTCAGCCCAACAGACCACCTGGAAACTTCTCAGTTTTCTTTCAGCAAAAAATCAGTTTTTTCTGCTTGTTCTTGCTGCTGTTCTGCTTGTCTTTCTGCTGTTCTGATTTTGCAGAAGAGCTGTCTGGTATGTGTGCCAAACTGCTGCCTCTTTCTCCTTCTTGTCCAGAAATCTCCCTTGCTCTCTTGCTCTCCTTCTCCCAATCTGCTCATGAAAGAATGAATGATCTTTTCCTCCTTTCCCTCCTTTAATATAACTCCAAGTGACTTTTGGGTGATCCAAGTGACTTTTGGGTGATCTCTAAATCCAATGGCTGAAATAGATTTAGATCAATGGCTGAGATTAATGCACATTTAAATCTCACTTTCTATTTTTTAATTCACCCACTTTAATAAAGACCCACTTAGTCATTTATTTCCAAAGTCACTTTTTCCTTTCTAATTTTTCATTGACTTTATAAAAGTCACTTTAAAATTAGACTTAGTAACTTTATCACTTAAAGTCACTTTTAAATTAGATTTTAACTTTATAAAAATTATAAAGTCACTTTAGGAGAAAAATTAAAATCTTTTGGACACTTTTCCCTAGGCCAAAGATCAAAGCCTAAGGGAACCACCCATCCTCCGGTACCAAATTTCAACACTCCCTCTTACCAAGGAAGGTGTTCCTCACCACACCCATCTTGTCTCTGAAGTAAACATGCTTGCCCCGTGGTAAGGCTTTGGTAAGAATGTCTGCTACATGTCATCAGTGGAAATATACTCAAGCTTCACAACTCCCTTCTGAACATAGTCTCTGATGAAATGATATCTGATCCCATATGCTTTGACCTGTCATGAAATACTGGATTCTCCGTGAGTTTAATGCAACTCTGATTATCACAGTAAATCACTGAAGGTCTCAACGGCTGACCAAATAAGCCAAACAACATCTTGCGAAGCCAGATGGCCTCACAACTAGCTAGACTGGCTGCCATATACTCTGCTTCTGCTGAACTCAGTGCTACTGACTGCTGCCTCCGGCTGAACCATGACACTACTGCTGAACCCAACCCAAAACAACACCCTAAAGTGCTCTTCCTATCAGAAGCACAACCTGCCCAATCAGAATCAATGTATCCTACCAATCTCACTCCATCTCCCTGCCTGTAGTCTAGACCATAATCCACTGTCCCCTGCAAGTACCGCAAAATGTGTTTTGCAGCCACCAGTGAACCTTCCTAGGCTCACACATAAACTGACTCATCGTGTTGACTGCAAAACAGATATCTGGTCTAGTGTTGACCAAATACATCAAGGAACCAATCAGCGGCCTGTACAATGTGGGATCCACCAACTCGGAATCCGAAGCATGAAGCTTCTTCCAGTTGGTGATCATCGGTGTCGACATGGGTCTACAATCCTCCAGGTGGAATCTGCTAAGGATGTCCACAATATAATTCCCCTACCCCAAGAAGAAATGCCCCTCCTCCTGCCACACCTCCAAACCCAAAAAGTAATGCATCAAGCCAATGTCCTTCATCTCAAACTCCGTCGCAAGATCTCTCTTGCAGTGCTCTATGAGTCTCTCTGCACCAGTAATGACCAAGTCATCCACATACAACACCAGAATGAGAGGCTCCTCACCTATCACAATAAAGTAAAGGTTTAGATCTACCTCAATCTTTGTGAAACCCATCCCCTGCAAATAAGTATCTATCCTGGAGTACCAAGCTCTGGGAGATTACTTCAAGCCATAAAGGGCCTTCTTCAGTCTGCACACATGGGACTCCTTCCCATGCACCTCAAAGCCCTGTGGTTGCTCAATGGACACCCCCTCCTGTATGAAGCCATTGAGAAATGCGGTCTTCACAACCATCTGGTGGATCTTCAACCCATCTCTACTGCTATCGATATAATGAAGTGGATCAAAGTATATCGAGCCATGAGAGTGAAGGTCTCCTCATTATCAACTCCCTCTACCTGGGAGAACCCTCTAGCCACAAACCTCGCTTTGAATTTCTCAATGCTGCCATCTGCAGCATGATTTACCTTATAAAGCCATCTGGAAGTAACCACAGACTTGCCCTCAGGCCTCGGCACCACCTCCCAAACATCATTCTTCATGATAGAATAATACTCCTCCTGCATGGCCTCTCTCCAGACCTGCTGGCTAGCTGCATCCTCATAGCTAGAAGGCTCAGAGTCCAGGATGCTGGTAACCATCGCCATATAGCTACAAAATCTCTTAGGTGGTCTACTCTCTCTGACCGGCCTCTTCGGCTCAGCAACAGATGTGGCATCTCTCAAGGTGTCCTGAAGCCACTTGGGCTTCCTCTTCCCTGAGCATGCTTCTCCCATAGGAGAATGAAAATCCTCCTCCTCATCACCATCAGTAGCCTGAACTCCTGACTGCCTGTCTGCTGTCCTCCTACCTGCACCTGAACCTGTAGAAGTTGAGGTACTGTGTGAACTGTCCATCAGTGGACTCCCTAGTGAACTGCTCTGTGGACTGCTCTGCATGCTGCCCGGAGCACCACTCCTCTAGCTTGTCGAGCCACTACTCACTGACGGACCTGGCATCGTCATAGATGTACCTCCAGATCCTCCTGATCCCTGCCCACTGGATCCCTGCGACTGACTCAACTGCTGCTGAGGGTCTAGCTGATCCAGATACTCTAACTCCCGTGACCTCTTAAAAGCCCTGTCCTCTTCGAACTTCACATCCCGCCTGAGAACAATTTTCCTCTGTGCAGGAATGTAAATCCGAAAGGCCTTTGAGGTCTCACTGTAGCCCACAAAGATACCCTTCTCTGTGGTGGGCTCTAGTTTGGTCCTCTTCTCCTTGGGTATGTAGGAGTATGT